>WNWK01012576.1:5000-59001 GCA_009830355.1 Cherax destructor
CTGTGAAGCGATGTGGTACACTCGTGAAACAACTTTGGCAGACTTGCCTTCCCTGTTGACCGTGTCTTGTGCTTGTATTTGCCTCATTGATTACTGTGTCTTATGTTTGCATATGCCTTATTGTACATAGCTGTAAATACTGTGCATAGGCTATATATATTGTAAATACCACCTTATTTATTTTCTGCATTCTTTTTACTCATCCATAAGTGGTTATCGCATTATGGCAAGGTGTGCAGGCCATATCTACACATGTGTACGTAATACTTGCCTAAAAGGGCTGTTGTTCTAGGCTGCCTAAGAAGGGCTGTTTTTCCAAGCTGCCTAAGAAGGGTTGTTGTTCCAGGCTGCCTAAGAAGGGCTGCTGTTCCAGGCTGCCTAAGAAGGGATGTTCCAGGCTGCTTAAGAAGGGCTGTTGTTCCAGGCTGCCTAAGATGGGCTGTTGTTCCAGTCTGCTTAAAAAGGGCTGTTGTTCCAAGCTGCCAAAGAAGGGCTGTTGTCCCAAGCTGCCAAAGAAGGGCTGTTGTTCCAGGCTGCCTCAGTATCTGGAGTCATCAGGCGCTGCCTCTGGCCTCTCCAGCGGTAGACGTACCACAAAAACTGGTTTTGTAGGCGTATACGGAGAATAATATCACATCTCTCTTAACTATTACTTCGAACGAACAACCAGCCTCGGTAAGAAGAAAAAAATCGCAGCAGTTAGCAGAGTACAAATAAAGCTCTCGTATTATTTTTATACGTTTTAAAAACAAGATAAAGATGGAAGAAGGATCAAATCTGTGGAGAATGAATATTAACGGGGTCCGAGACTGCTGTCCTGCTTTAACCCGTTCTACTGTTTTATACTAGTCCAGAAGGAGATAAGGGCGACCGACCACTGCAGATTCTAAGTCCTCGATCACAAAAGCATTTAGACTCACTACGTAAGGATAATCATAATAGGAGTGTTGAAGATGAGGTGAATATCTCTCTCTCTCTCTCTCTCTCTTCCTACTAAACACTTAGGATGCGTACTGATGGGAACACAGGCTCTGTGTTCCCATCGTTACGCATCTGTATGGTGATGGTGTTCGCTTGTTTGCCAACTTGATCATGAACCCTATACTACCATCATGCGTCTCTTTAAAGAGTTCAGAGAGATGAGGTATTGTAGGATCAAACCTGATTTCATATTATTGATGGTTTTACGATACCGGAAAGTTGGTGAATAAGACGTGTGTAACACTTGGGTATCTTTATTGCAGGCAATAAAGATACCCAGGTGTTGTACAGGTGTTTTATTCAACATCTAACCTGATTATCTCTCATTATGGGTTTAGTGTTTCCATAATGGAAAAAAAACTGTCTTCCAGAGACAAACTCATCAATTATAGGAAACGGACCTTAAGATATTTTTTATTGTGCCCCGAGGGACGACTTAATTGTGCAGAGACACTCTTACTGTTAGCAAACACACCACCAAACTGACATTACATAATATCAGCCCAAAGAGTTGGCACGCCTGTGGGCATGTTAGCTTCATCCTTGGCTCTTGCCGTATACAGGTATCACGACATTTACAATTATGTAGTATCTTTATTTGCAAGAGTTACTGTTGTTACAAATTAGCATTATCTAATTGCAACAAGTAGTGCATATTTTTGGGGGGTAAGATATTACAAATCATTAGTGTCAACGTGGTTCAACTGTTCTGTGTGACATTAATTCTATACTCTCGTAATCTGGTACAGTCAAAGATAAAGCGCTGGAGAATGTTTATATTTCTCTCTACACACTTTACATTATCGTTCCTGTGTCGGGGTTGTTGCACCAGCCTGCCACATCTACTTGCAACATAACTTGATCCTGGCCACCACCGTCTCTACTCCTCTATTCCCACTATTTATTTTAATGTTTATAAATGTTTCCTCTAACGCAGCTTTGTAATGATGTACAGATTCACTATTTTATGCCAAACTTCTCTCACTGAACTCATCCTCTAGACTGTTAGTTTTGATTTTTTATTACAATTTGCTGCAGTACTTGTACATACCTGTGGTCAATATTTTCTTGTGCCAGTACATCGACTCTCATTCCTTGAGATGTTAGTGTAAGATGGTAGCGACACGAATTTTAATAGTATTAGCTAGTTTCATAGCATTTTTGCACATCCGTATACGGCTGGCAATTAATCTGAAAATACATATGAATCAATTCATGTTTTTCTTGCAACCTAAGTGGCCAGTTTAACGGCAACTAACTGAGCCTGGGTTGATATCCAGTTCTGATCTCTTCTCAACGTTTCAGTATGTCCAATGAACTTGTGTTTTCTAGCCACAGTCATCAATGATCCAGCGATACAATACCTACAGGATCTAGTGATCCGTCGTGAAAGTCTGGTAGAAACCTTAACCAGATTCCGTATTTTATTATGGATAAATATTCACCCATTACTACAACTGGAAACATATCTGACTTTTTCATTATTATTTTATGAGTCTTTACCATTATTATGTCCTCCTTGACATGTCAGAAAAAACAAATATTTTACGTCAAGATCGTATTTAGGGTCAACACTGGATATTGCATCAACAAAGATGGTAAATAAATAGATTTCTTTAACACCAGAGAGAGAGAGAGAGAGAGAGAGAGAGAGAGAGAGAGAAGGTTAAGTGAGAGGAGGTGGAGGTGGAGGGGGAGGCTCTGCTCAGAATACTCCTCTACTTCTTTGTGATTTGTAATACACAACTAATTAAGAAAGAAGGGTTTCTGGAGTGTATGTTAACAACAGCTTCGCTTGCAGCGTTGTGGCGACAGTAACCCTCTGGACTCCCTACCTCAACGTGTGGTGATGATATCCTTCTGGACTCCCTACCTCAACGTGTGTTGATTGTAAACCTCCAGACATCCACCTTTGGCGATGGTTCACTCCTGAACCTTAACGTGTGCTGATGATGGTTCACTATTGAACCCTTACCTCGCTGTTAGTAGCTAACATCAAAGCATCAATACTAGACTCCACCTGCACCAGCAAGGAGTGGAGAAGACTCATTCTTCCACCAGCTGAACGCACCCAGCTGGTCCCTGGCCGGTCAAGGGTACTGGTGGTACTTGCAAGGCCAGCTTATATAATTGAAGCCTCTGCTTCTTCGACCAGTTATAGACGCGCCACCACGTCAGGCGTGTACAAGTAGTTAACATGTCTGCTCGTGCTATATTGTTTGATGGATTATTATTATTATTATTATTATTATTAATGGAGAATCCAGACTCCACTACTCTTGCCCTGATTGACACACAACAACAACAACAACAACGACTACTGCTGCTGCTGCTGCTGCTGCTGCTGCTGATGATGATGATGATGATGATGATGCAACTACTACTTCTATAACTACTGCTGCTGCTGCTGCTGCTGCTGCTGCTGCTGATGATGATGATGATGATGCAACTACTACTTCTATAACTACTGCTGCTGCTGCTGCTGCTGCTGCTGATGATGATGATGATGATGCAACTACTACTTCTATAACTACTGCTGCTGCTGATGCTGATGATGATGATGATGATGATGATGATGATGATGATGCAACTACTACTTCTATAACTACTGCTGCTGCTGCTGCTGATGCTGATGATGATGATGATGATGATGATGATGCAACTACTACTTCTATAACTACTGCTGCTGCTGCTCCTGCTACTACTACTACGACTACTACTACTAATACTAATACCACTGCTCTACTACTGCTACTACTACTACTACTATTACTACTGTTACTACTACTACTACTACTACTGCTACTACTATTACTACTGTTACTACTGCTACTACTATTACTACTGTTACTACTACTACTACTATTACTACTGTTACTACTACTACTACTATTACTACTGTTACTACTGCTACTACTATTCTCTGTTCTACTGCTACTATTATTACTACTGTTACTACTGCTACTACTATTACTACTGTTACTACTACTACTACTATTACTACTGTTACTACTGCTACTACTATTACTACTGTTACTACTACTACTACTATTACTACTGTTACTACTGCTACTACTATTACTACTGTTACTACTGCTACTATTATTACTACTACTACTACTACTGCTATCACTACTAGTATTACTACTGTTACTACTACTACTACTACTACTGCTATTAATGTTACTACTACTACTGCTGCTGCTGCTACTTTGATTAAGCAAGTTTAGATTAAGCATTTCAGTCATGTCTTGAAAGCATCATACAGTCATGTCTTGAGAGCACAACACAGTCATGTCTTGAGAGCATAACACAGTCATGTCTTGAGAGCACAACACAGTCATGTCTTGAGAGCACAACACAGTCATGTCTTGAGAGCTACAACACAGTCATGTCTTGAGAGCACAACACAGTCATGTCTTGAGCATAACACAGTCATGTCTTGAGAGCACAACACAGTCATGTCTTGAGAGCACAATACAGTCATGTTTGAGAGCACAACACAGTCATGTCTTGAGAGCACAACACAGTCATGTCTTGAGAGCACAACACAGTCATGTCTTGAGAGCATAACACAGTCATGTCTTGAGAGCACAACACAGTCATGTCTTGAGAGCACAACACAGTCATGTCTTGAGAGCACAACACAGTCATGTCTTGAGAGCATAACACAGTCATGTCTTGAGAGCACAACACAGTCATGTCTTGAGAGCATCAGTCATGTCAAGTCGCTGGAGATCTAAATTGTTGTTGACCACTTCAAATAAGCTGAAAAAAAACTCGTCCAACAAGTGAGCAGAATTAATCTCCCTCTTCCTCCCCTTCAGGGTACCTACCTACCCCTCCAGGTACCACTCTGACCCTCCAGACCCTACCTACCCCTCCAGGGAACCTACCTTCCCTCCAGGACCCTACCTAGCCCTCCAGGGAACCTACCTACCCCTCCAGGGGTACCTACCCTTCCAAGATACCTACCTACTCCTCCAGAGAACCTACCTACCCATCCAAGGAACCTACCTACCTTTCCAGGGAACCTACCTATCCCTCCAGGGAACCTACCTATCCCTCCAGGGAACCGACCTACCCCTCCAGGGATATCTACACTTCTAAGGTACCTACCTCCTCCTCCAGGGAACCTACCTACCCCTTTAGGGAACCTACCTACCCCTCCAGGGAACCTACCAACCCCTCCAGGGAACTTACCTACCTCTCCAGAGAACCTACCTACTTCTCCAGAGAACCTACCTACCCATCCAAGGAACCTATCTACCCTTCCAGGGAACCTACCTACCCCTCTAGGAACCTACCTACCCCTCCAGGGAACCTACCTATCCCTCCAGGGAATCTACTTTCTCCTCCAGGGATACCTACCTACCTACCCACCCATCCAGGGAACTTATCTACCTGTCCAGAGAACCTAGCTACTCTTACAGGGAACCTACCTACCCCTCCAGGGAACCTACCTACCTCTCAAGAGAACCTACCTACCCCTCCAGGAAACCTACCTACCGCTCCAGGGAACTACTTACCCCTCCAGAGAACCTATCTTCCTCTCCAGGGTAACTACCTACCTCTCCAGGAACCTACCTACCCTTCAGAAACCTACTTACCCTTCCAGGGAACCTACCTACCCTTCCAGGAACCTGCCTACCCATCTAGGGAACCTACCGATCCGTCCATTGAACCTTCCTACCCCTTCAGGGAACCTACCTACCTCTCCAGGGAACGTACCTACCCCTCCAGAAAACCTACCTACCCCTCCAGCTACCTCCTCCCTGAAAATTTACGTATGGCTTCACACTCTCTCTAGCTACCTTCGTTCCTTCCTTAGTTGCCTTCAACTTTCTCCTCTAAACAACTCACTTCTCCACACTGCAATCTCTCCCTGCCTAATGCCCTCTTTCGGTTACCTCCGCCTTCAACTCAAAGCAAAAGGTGCAAACCTCTCTCTCTCTCTCTATCTCTCCAAGGCTTTTCTGGACAACCTGGAACTCTGGATGGTAAGAGTCTAAGGGAATAGTTTAATTCATTTTCCAAGTGGAGATGCCATGCTCGGGGAAAAGGGAAACTATTCGGACCCAAATTCGGGATCATTTCCGGAAGGTACTGGACGAATTCCAGCAATCCTTTCCTGAGGTGGACAAGGCAAGGGATGGATTATGTTTGATCAGGAATCCATTCACAACAAAACAGGTTTTTAATGAAAGTTTTTGATGAATAGGACTAATCTTGTGAGGAGGGCAATGTCATATAGTACTCTCTTGGCTACGTCTGCTGATCATGTAACTTCATTATAATATTAATGTTGGTAAAATTACTGACAATATGTTAAGTAAAAAGACACAAGTGCAACTAATGTGACAAGCCGTTACCTTGACAAAGCTCCTGGAGAGCGAAACGTTGCCACAATAAAATGTCGCATTAATAGTGTTCAAGATGTTCTGTAGGAGGAATTCTTGAATCTGAAAAATGATGACTGCTCATGACGTGTACCAGCAGTCGACCAGGGAGAAATTTTGGGCCAGCATGACTAGGAGTCACCCAAATCTGTCAGCACATGCAGTCAGATTTCTTATACCACCAGCTTATTTGTGTGCAACTGTATTTTCTTGTTTGTTGCACATTTATTCCAAACAGAGAAATCGGCTTGCAGTCACCAGGTACCACTCCAAACATTGAAAAGTTTGTCAGTGAGAACAGAATCCAAAAGTCAGTAAATAAAAAATAAATTTAATGTAATGATGTTAGCTGTTTACTCCTTTTTAATCGCTGCTCGAATAGGAGGAGGTCCTCAAGAAACATTGGAAAGCTTGGCAGTCAAAAAGGGAATCCAAAACGAAAATAAATGTGATAGTAAATTTAAAGCCAAAACGTTCGATCTCTACTCTTTTTATCAATTAAAATAAAAAGTTGTGATGGTCCACGAAATTTTTGGATTGTCCTGATGGTCTGTGGAATGAAAAGTTGAGAACCTGGTCTACTGTTTTCCCTGAGATACAGTGTATACTGGTGCATGGTACCAGCAGCACTGTCTACTGTGTCCTCTTAGATACAGTGTATACTGGTGCATGGTACCAGCAACACTGTCTACTATGTCCTCTTAGATACAGTGTGTACTGGTACATGGTACCAGCAGCACTGTCTACTGTGTCCTCTGAGAAACAGTGTATACTGGTGCATGGTACCAGCAGCACTGTCTACTGTGTCCTCTTAGATACAGTGTGTACTGGTACATGGTACCAGCAGCACTGTCTACTGTGTCCTCTGAGAAACAGTGTATACTGGTACATGGTACCAGCAGCACTGTCTACTGTGTCCTCTGAGAAACAGTGTATACTGGTGCATGGTACCAGCAGCACTGTCTACTGTGTCCTCTTAGATACAGTGTGTACTGGTACATGGTACCAGCAGCACTGTCTACTGTGTCCTCTTAGATACAGTGTGTACTAGTACATGGTACCAGAAGCACTGTCTACTGTGTCCTCTTAGATACTGTGTGTACTGGTACATGGTACCAGCAGCACTGTCTACTGTGTCCTCTGAGAAACAGTGTATACTGGTGCATGGTACCAGCAGCACTGTGTCCTCTTAGATACAGTGTGTACTGGTTCACAGTACCAGCCACACCGTTCACTGTGTTTCTTTTTCACGTATCGTCATGTAGCATAATTATTTATTCTCTTTATACGTTCTACATAATTGCTTTATCCTTCTTCCGTTCCTTCCTTATTCGTCCTCACTTTCTTCCTCATTCTCCCCACTTCATCATTCTTCCAAACTTCATCATTCTTCCCCACTTCGTCATTCTTCCCCACTTCCTCATTCTTCCCCACTTCCTCATTCTTCCCCACTTCATCATTCTTCCCCACTTCGTCATTCTCCCCCACTTCATCATTCTCCCCCACTTCATCATCCTCTCCAACTTCGTCATTCTCTCCCACTTCATCATCTTCTCCGTACATCATCATCCTCCCCACTTCATCATTCTCCACCACTTCGTCATTCTCACAGATCTTCAACTTTACCTTTCCAACATTCCTCCAAAAATCGGCTGTATCACTTATATGAATGTCTTACACAGACTGGTCCCTTTGTGTGTGTGTGTGTTTATATCTCTCCTCCCCCCCACCCCCAACCTTTATCTGAGACTCATAACAAGGACGCATAACTAGCTTTTGTTCTTATGTAACCATCACATAGAATAGTGTGACATCACACTGTTGTTCTTATGTAACCATCACATAGAATAGTGTGACATCACACTGTTGTTCTTATGTAAACATCACATAGAATAGTGTAACATCACACTGTTGTTCTTATGTAACCATCACATAGAATAGTGTAACATCACACTGTTGTTCTTATATAACCATCACATAGAATAGTGTAACAGCACACTGTTGTTCTTATGTAACCATCACATGGAATAGTGTAACAGCACACTGTTGTTCTTATGTAACCATCACATGGAATAGTGTAACAGCACACTGTTGTTCTTATGTAACCATCACATGGAATAGTGTAACAGCACACTGTTGTTCTTATGTAACCATCACATGGAATAGTGTAACAGCACACTGTTGTTCTTATGTAACCATCACATAGAATAGTGTAACAGCACACTGTTGTTCTTATGTAACCATCACATGGAATAGTGTAACAGCACACTGTTGTTACTATGTAACCATCACATAGAATAGTGTAACAGCCCACTGTTGTTACTATGTAACCATCACATGGAATAGTGTAACAGCACACTGTTGTTACTATGTAACCATCACATGGAATAGTGTAACATCACACTGTTGTTACTATGTAACCATCACATAGAATAGTGTAACATCACACTGTTGTTCTTATGTAACCATCACATGGAATAGTGTAACAGCACACTGTTGTTACTATGTAACCATCACATGGAATAGTGTAACATCACACTGTTGTTACTATGTAACCATCACATAGAATAGTGTAACAGCTCACTGTTGTTCTTATGTAACCATCACATAGAATAGTGTAACAGCACACTGTTGTTACTATGTAACCATCACATAGAATAGTGTAACAGCACACTGTTGTTACTATGTAACCATCACATAGAATAGTGTAACATCACACTGTTGTTACTATGTAACCATCACATAGAATAGTGTAACATCACACTGTTGTTACTATGTAACCATCACATAGAATAGTGTAACAGCACACTGTTGTTACTATGTAACCATCACATAGAATAGTGTAACATCACACTGTTGTTACTATGTAACCATCACAGAATAGTGTAACATCACACTGTTGTTACTATGTAACCATCACAAAGAATAGTGTAACAGCACACTGTTGTTCTTATGTAACCATCACATGGAATAGTGTAACAGCACACTGTTGTTACTATGTAACCATCACATGGAATAGTGTAACATCACACTGTTGTTACTATGTAACCATCACATAGAATAGTGTAACATCACACTGTTGTTCTTATGTAACCATCACATGGAATAGTGTAACATCACACTGTTGTTACTATGTAACCATCACATAGAATAGTGTAACATCACACTGTTGTTACTATGTAACCATCACATAGAATAGTGTAACAGCACACTGTTGTTACTATGTAACCATCACATGGAATAGTGAAACAGCACACTGTTGTTACTATGTAACCATCACATAGAATAGTGTAGCAGCTCACTGTTGTTCTTATGTAACCATCACATAGAATAGTGTGACGTCACACTGTTGTTCTTATGTAACCATCACATAGAATAGTGTAACAGCTAACTGTTGTTCTTATGTAACCATCACATAGAATAGTGTGACATCATACTGTTGTTCTTATGTAACAATCACATAGAATAGTGTAACAGCTCACTGTTGTTCTTATGTAACCATCACATAGAATAGTGTAACAGCACACTGTTGTTACTATGTAACCATCACATGGAATAGTGTAACAGCTCACTGTTGTTCTTATGTAACCATCACATAGAATAGTGTAACAGCACACTGTTGTTACTATGTAACCATCACATGGAATAGTGTAACAGCTCACTTCATTAATCATAATTAATGTAATGATTGGCAGAGTTGTGATAAAATTGTCTGAACAGTTGGTGTTGAAGGGCTCTTGATGTAAGGAACTGGAGCTACCACTACTTTCCTTGGATCAAACGCGGTTATCTCCCATTCCCAAGACGATGTATGACCCTTGCGGATTTATCACTCCCTCGTGAATACTAATGTAGAGGCATAATGTTATCTATGTTATTGTTATTATCACAAGTGGAAGCTCTAAAATCTTAGGGGTGGCACACAGCCTGGATAGTAATGTGGTTTCGGCCTAGGAAAATGATGGAAGCTCCAAATCCTTGAATCAAGATCCCTTCACGGGCATCTAGTAACTTATTTACTCGTTTGATGTGAGTCACAATATTATTTTTTTTTTGTCTTTACTGTAAAGGGCTTGATCCTCCGTTTGGTAATGGCCAGACTCACAGTAGACTCCTGCAAACTGTACCAATTCCCCGTAGACGGTCAGAGCATCAGCCACACACTGTAGAGACACCTGGAACTAATCCAGAGGTGAGTGCTGCTGCACTCTGGACATGTGAGGTGAGTGCTGCTGCACTCTGGTCATGTGAGGTGAGTGCTGCTGCTGCTGCACTCTGGTCGTCCAGAGAACATGCTGCTTCACTCTGGTCGTCCAGAGAACATGCTGCTTCACTCTGGTCGCCCAGAGAACATGCTGCTTCACTCTGGTCGCCCAGAGAACATGCTGCTTCACTCTGGTCGTCCAGAGAACATGCTGCCTCACTCTGGTCGTCCAGAGAACATGCTGCTTCACTCTGGTCGTCCAGAGAACATGCTGCTGCACTCTGGTCGCCCAGAGAACATGCTGCTTCACTCTAGTCTCATTTATAACACTAGCAGCGTCTAGTATCATTTATAACACTAGCAGCTTCTAGTATCACTTACAACACTAGCAGCTTCTAGTATCATTTATAACACTAGCAGCTTCTAGTATCATTTATAACACTAGCAGCTTCTAGTATCATTTATAACACTAGCAGCGTCTAGTATCATTTATAACACTAGCAGCGTCTAGTATCATTTATAACACTAGCAGCTTCTAGTATCACTTACAACACTAGCAGCTTCTAGTATCATTTATAACACTAGCAGCGTCTAGTATCATTTATAACACTAGCAGCTTCTAGTATCATTTATAACACTAGCAGCTTCTAGTATCACTTACAACACTAGCAGCTTCTAGTATCATTTATAACACTAGCAGCGTCTAGTATCATTTATAACACTAGCAGCTTCTAGTATCATTTATAACACTAGCAGCTTCTAGTATCACTTACAACACTAGCAGCTTCTAGTATCATTTATAACACTAGCAGCGTCTAGTATCATTATAACACTAGCAGCTTCTAGTATCATTTATAACACTAGCAGCTTCTAGTATCACTTACAACACTAGCAGCTTCTAGTATCACTTACAACATCTAGCAGCTTCTAGTATAATTTACAACACTAGCAGCTTCTAGTATCATTTACATCACTACCGGCTTCTATTATCATTTACATCAATACGAGCTTCTAGTATAATTTATAGCACTACCAGCGTCTAGTATCATTTACAACATTACTAGCTTCTAGTATCATTTACAACACTACCAATGTCTAGTCTCCTTTACAACACTACTAGCCTCTAATATCATTTATAACACTACCAGCTTCTAGTATCATTAAAGCATTACCAGCTTCAGTATCATTTACAGCACTACCAGATTCTAGTATCGTTTATAACACTGGCAGTCACCGTGTAGTGTCTTCCATCACAATAACTAAAGCTTCCCAGATTGTCGTTTACACACAAATTCTTAAGTTTCGTTTATAAAGAGCCCGTTAGGCTATAAATTCAAAAGTTACAGTATTGTCGTTTACACATTAAAGTTCATTGAGTGAGAGAGAGAGTTGGAGATAGATCAGTTGAGATCTAGAAGAGAGAGAGAGAGAGGAGAGAGAGAGAGAGAGAGACAGAGAGAGAGCTTACGTACTGTGCACAATAATAACGCACGAGGATGTCCTTAGAGATAAATAGCCAGATGGCTGGGTTGCTCTCGCCTCACTCCAGCACCAGCGTGCAGCAACCTAATAATCCCGTGTTTGAGTTCCAGGTCCGGCAAGAAGGAATGGAAAGTCTCCCTGCCAAGGATGAAATGGCATCGTTGTGCATATTATATATATATATATATACAGTTACCCCGGTTTAGATGGTCCCTAATATCCCCTTTATGAAAGTTTAGTTTTAAATGCTTTGTAAGTGTAATTTGGGGTCTAAAGGACTAGTCATTTTACAACTTTAAGGAGATAAATGTTGGAATGGACTTGAACAGCATTCTGGAATGAAAATATCGTAAACCGGTACCATTATATATATATATATATATATATATATATATATATATATATATATATATATATATATAGGAGGTACCCCTCTAAAACTTGCTGGGGACCCTAATCCTCAGAGAAGACAATAAACGTACCTCAGGGAAAACACGAGGTTCTCCCCGGAGCTGTTAGAATATTTTCTTCTCCCTATATATATTGATATATATTAATAGACAGAATACATTGACAGAAAACACAAACATGAACATGAATACATTGGTACAATATATCAAAGATTATGAATCTCTTCCAGCTCCTCCGAAGCCGGACGCGAGCCCAGTACGCAGCATGCATTTTCCCTCTGGATGGCCACACTGAGGCGCTGGAACATGAAAGTGGCTGCCCTTGGGCCCCTGGTGGTGTCGATGAGTCTGGAACCCAGTTCTTTAAGGAAACGTGTTGCATTTTTTTTCCCATGATCCCAAGGTCTCTGATCCCACTGGGACAAATTGATACTGTTGGCTTATGTCTCTGTACTTGCCGATCTTGTACTCCTCCTTGTGGTCAGCAGCTCCTCCCTGTCGCCCACACTGTGAAGGATGTAGGTGTCAGCCAGTGTTGACACACAGGTATAGTCCCATGCTAAGAGCTTGCCATTCTTCCAAGGATAGATGGTGATCCCATCGGGGCGGTTTGCTGGGTTGTGGGCATTGTTAGCTGCTAGTGATCGGGGCTCTCTCTCGGCTGGGCATCCAGCTGTAGCAAGGGTTCTCTTTATGATGTAGTTGACTTCATTGTGTCTTGCATGCCAGCCCTTGGTTTTAGAACAGTTAAGACCATGTAGACCATATTGGTTGGCTTGCGCATCGCCGCAAATACACGTATATTCCGTGTGAATTGGGGCAGCAAGGCGCAGAGCCACTGCAATACGAAGGGTCTTAGGGTCAAGGCGTGTTCCCATGGCCGAAATGGGAACTGTTTGGAGGAAGTCCCCAGAGTGATGTGCACTCACAGCTAGGAGACAGGCAGTCTCCCTGTCTGATGTTACAGCCCTAAGCATGTTGGCAAGTATCTTTTCAGTGATGGGGCCATCACAGCTTGACTGTTTGTAGGCCAGTTCTTCACTAGGTTTTGGTGTTGGAGCAGCAAGAGTCTCCCATTCAGTGATGGCACTGGTGTAGCTAGGGTCCTATATTCCTGGTGAATCACTGAGGTTGTCTGGAAGAATTTGTTTTATTAGCTCATTTGATGCTATGGAAGAGGATAAGAAAGCTGGTAGGGCAATCTGGGAGGATTTGCGTACTCCCAGCCCCCCAAGTCTGACTGGAAGTGAGGCTTGCAACCACTGTCCATCTTCGAGGGAAAGATTCAGTACACTCTCTAGCATGGTCTTGAGGAGAGAGTCATATACCTTGAGTTTCGGACTGCTGAAGGCTGGGGAGCATCTCAGGAAGTAGGTAAGTTTTGGGATTGACAGGCACCTGGTGAGTAGGTAGAAGGCATCATGTGTATCGATGTCTTTCATCCTGCCTTCCATCGTCCTGGTCCTCATCCAGGACCAGATCGATGGCATTGGGCCCAAGAGGAGCACCAAGGAGAGTGCTGTTGGCTGGATCAATGGCTCGTGCCCCGGGTAAAACAGCCCTAATGTTCTGGATCATCTGTGGATTGGTAGAAACTATTTCACATTTGGTGGAGTTTAAAGATAGGCCCAGGCTCTCTACCATATCTTTAATTTTCCTGATGTCTCCTAGGAGAGATTCTGTAGTGCCAGCTAGGGTGCCATCATCCAAGAACCAGATATTGAGCTCACTGGACAGAGCTTCTGTGACTTCCTTGATGACTAGACAGAATAGAAAGGGGGCGAGAGGGTCCCCCTGTTGCACACCCTCACACGAGTCAATTTCATGGTCCCCAAACAATAGTTTAGAAGCCACACTATAACACGATTCTATGAAGGGATAGAGGGAAGGGAAATGCCTAAAAACTACTTGGAGAGCAGCTTCCCTTCTGACTGAGTTGAAAGCATTGGCAAAGTCCAATTTGATCAAGGTTTTTTCATTGGACATGTTGTTGATGTATACTCGTGCAGCGTGGGCAGTTGCTTCACAGCCTTGTTGAACACCAAAACCGAACTGAGTTGGTTTCAACATTGAGGCAGCCTCTTGACTCACCATTCGTATTGCAGCCTTGGCAACTAGGCGCCGAAAGGTGTTGCCCACTGCAATGGGCCTGATTCCTCCATCCTTTTTCCGGAGGGCACACGGTGAGGCACCAAAGTAAAGGGGTGTAATGGCCTCTGGGACACGGCCAGCCAGGCACACATTGGAAAATTTGGTGAGTTCAGACAGCAACCTCTCTGAAACCTCACCAAGTGTTGGTTTGAGAATTTGTTTTAAGTGTTGTGGCCTTAAACCGGGAAGCCTCCTGCTGAGCCCTGTGGGAATGACATAGCAGCTTTATACACATCAGCGTCCTGTAAGGTTAAATGTTCTTCACCTGCTGCAATGTCAGGGAGGTCAATGTTGGTACTGGGAGCCCTGGGTGGAAGTTTGTCCTTCAGGGCTTGTGCTGTAATGACGTCCTAGGAGCTATGGTATCCTCACTGGTTATAAGACTCAGTGTTCTAATAGTATTACCCTCTTCTATTTTTCTGTTAATTTGGGCCCTGATTTTTGAGGTGTCAGGTGTCCTGTTGTTGGCATTTGCACGGCGGGTGTTTGACGCCCTGGAGGGAAGACAAACGAGGTTGTCATCTCTAGGGAATGCATTTATTGCCCTGATAACATATGTTGCTAGTGACTCTTCCCTCCTTGGTGGGACAGCCAAACAGGCATTGCCAAATAGCAGTAGGTTGTGCCAGGATCCGTTGTTTGCAGGAGCATCGTTGACTTTCTTCAAGAGGTCAGCGAACTTGCTAGCAGCTTGATGGCGAGCTGCTTTGGGGAAATGCATGCTGTATACTGAGCTCGCGTCCGGCTTCGGAGGAGCTGGAGGAGATTCATAATCTTTGATATATTGAACCTATGTATTCATGTTCATGTTTGTGTTTTCTGTCAATGTATTTTGTCTATTAATAAAGTACATATATAATATAAAATATAGGGGGTGGTAGAAGAAAATATTCAAACAGCTCCGGGGAGAACCTTGTGTTTTCCCTGAGGTACGTTTATTGTCTTCTCTGAGAATGAGGGTCCCCAGTAAAGTAGGCAGATGGATCTTCAACTCCTAACCAATCGAACACAAAGAGTAGTGGTAAACAGAGTAAAATCGGAAGCTGCCGTAGTGAAGACCTCTGTCCCACAAGGCACAGTACTCGCACCTATCCTGTTCCTCATTCTCATATCAGACATAGACAGAGATGTAAACCATAGCACTGTATCATCCTTTGCAGATGATACTAGGATCTGCATGAGTGTCATCCATTGAGGACACGGCAAATCTCCAAGAAGATATAAACCAAGTTTTTCAATGGGCAACGGAGAACAATATGATGTTCAATGAAGACAAATTCCAACTACTCCGTTATGGAAAACTAGAGGAAATAATAGCTAGGACTGCGTATATTACAAACTCCAATCACACAATAGAGCGGAAAAGCAATGTGAAGGACCTGGGTGTGGTAATGTCCGAAGATCTCACCTTCAAGGACCACAACAATGCCACTATTACATCAGCGAGGAAACTGATAGGATGAATAATGAGAACATTCAAGACAAGAGATGCCAAGCCAGTGATGATCCTTTTTAAATCACTTGTTCTCTCTAGGCTAGAATACTGAAGTACATTAACATCCCCATTCAAGGCAGGTGAAATTGCAGATCTAGAGAATGTACAGAGAACCTTTACTGCACGTATAAATTCCATCAAACACCTTAACTACTGGGAACGCCTGGGAGCACTAGACTTATATTCACTGGAGCGCAGGCGAGAGAGATATATCATAATCTACACCTAGAAGATTCTGGAGGGACTGGTCCCTAATATGCACACAAAAATCACTCCATACGAAAGCAAAAGACTTGGTGCAACGTACCCCCAGTGAAAAGTAGGGGCGCCATTGGTACACTAATAGAAAACACAATAAGTATCCGGGGCCCAAGACTGTTCAACAGCCTCCCACCAGCCATAAGGGGCATTACCAGTAGACCTCTGGTTGCCTTCAAGAGGGAGCTGGACAGATACCTAAAGTCAGTGCCAGACCAGCCGGGCTGTGGTTCGTACGTTGGACTACGTGCAGCCAGCAGTAACAGCCTCGTTGATCAGGCCCTGATCCACCGAGAGGCCTGGTCATAGACCGGGCCCCGGGGACGTCGATCCCCGGAATACCCTCCAGGTAGACTCCAGGTAGGTACCTCCCTTTGTATATATATATATATATATATATATATATATATATATATATATATATATATATATATATATACATATATATATATATATATATATATATATATATATATATATATATATATATATAATATATATATATTATATATATATATTATGCAAGAAAACCACTATGAAAAATGAAGAATTCTTCTATTTTTCATAGTGTTTTCATGCATATTTGATATCACCTATTTACTGTGATCTTTTGCATATATATATATATATATATATATATATATATATATATATACACACAAATATATTTTTATCCACCTCTGGTACAAATTGTGGACCCATAGCCTCGGAGAAGTGGATAAAATGGCTTCAAGGAAGAATATTTGGATTTCTTCCTGAAGCCATTTGAATATTCCACTTCTCCTACCACTCCTTTTTTTTTTACCAATATGTATATTTTATTACATAATATTGTACAAAAGATTTAAGAGATACATTGTTGATATAGAGATAGCATATACAGTACACGAGGTGCGAGAAATACATGTCCAGTACACACTGTTACATGCCTGTCACTGATTATAATGCGAAAATCTCATCCAGCTCCTCAGAGCTGGGGCGCGTGCCCATAATACAGCATGCATTACCCCTCTGAACAGCAGCACTGAGTCGCTGGAACAGAAAGCTAGCTGCCCTGGGATCCCTAGTTACCCTGTTGATAAAATAAAAAAAAAAAGTTACCCTGTTGAGTCTTTTGCCCAGCTCCTTGAGGAACTTAGATGCACTCTTTCCCCATGAGCCAAGGGTCTCCGAGCCTATGGGAACAAACATATAATGAGGGGCAAGTTCTCCGTATTTTCTAGACTTTTGGGACTTCCTGAAGCTGGCAGCTGCCCCTCCTTCCTCCCTGATGTATTGGAGATAGGTATCAGCCAAGGTAGATGCAGCAGTGAAGCAGTTAACATATATATATATATATATATATATATATATATATATATATATATATATATATATATATATATATATATTATATACAAGAAAACCACTATGAAAAAATAGAAGAATTCCAAGCGCTTTCGTGACTACTCACATTATCAAGGAACTATAAAAGGAAACATGACAAGAAGGCTTATAAAGGGGCAGAATACACCTCACAGTCACATCATACTAACAAAGACCACATAGTGGTTTTCTTGCATATTTTGATATCACCTGTTTACTGTGATCTTTTTGCATATATATATATATATGTGTGTGTGTGTGTGTGTGTGTGTGTGTGTGTGTGTGTGTGTGTGTGTGTGTGTGTCGTGCCGAATAGTTAATACCTGTCAATTAGCAAGGACTCATTTAAAATTAAGTTCTTTCTAATATTTTCTCTTATACATTTAAAGATATATATTTTTTCATTTATGTTAATGTAAAAATTTATACTTTTGTACCAAAAGAACCTTAGAAAACTTACCTAACCTTATTAAAACAAGCGCAATTTAATTTACCCTAATCCAACTAAATATATTTTAGATAAGTTTACAATAATTAAATAAACAAACTCAATGAAATATATTTTTTTCGTTAGGTCCAGAGTGTTTTTTGCGAAATTATTGCATACACAAATTTTCGCTTGCCTTATTCGGCAAGAAGACTTTCTACAGGACTGAACCTGACAGGAAAAATGTATTGGTCTTGCCTTACAATGACAGTTTGGTCTGCCTGTGTGAGGCAGACCAAATATAAATCTGACTTTCAAAAGCACTGGGACAGTGAAACAGATTGATTAAAAACACACTGTGTAATAATGTGGGTGGTGTCTACGAGGTCCCATGCGCTCTTTGCCCACTCTCATACATTGGTCAGATAGGTAAATCTCTCGAAAGCAGATTATCCCAACACCAGTACTCAATCAGGACAGGTCAGGTGTCGAATGCAATCTTTATCATTGTCAACTCTTGCAATCACCCAACGGGGTGGGCTTCTGCACAGATAATTGTACCCGGCAGTTCCATCATGGAAAGAAACATAATTGAGTCCTTCCCCTTGAAACATGGTTGGAATGCCATTTATAACTCAAATTATGGGCTCTATAAAGTCGACAGTTATTTAGTAGAGTTTATTGTACACAGTCCTAAACAACAATGTCATACAAAAGAGCAGGATTGCTTCTTATGTCAGGGGGTTTCGTGATGTTTCGGTTATGTTCTACCTGAGTCTGCAAACTGAACATCATGGTATGCCCGCCGTGAACGTCGACATAATATATAACATTTTGTTAAGTCTTTCGCGAACGTTGATATTTAACTTGTTAGGTCTGCCGTGACCGTCGATATAACCCACGCACCTACTACTGCATACAGGTGTCGTAATGCAACGGGTGCTCTAGGTGTTGTGCTGCAATACACACTGCAACCTGAGTGATATAATATCAGTAGTAAGGAAGCAGTCATGGGGGTTCATTTAGGTATGGGTACACATGAGCGATCATCCTAGGATAGCCCAAAAGAGAGGCAGAGTGACTTATTGAGGTTCTGACCCTTCTAGGTACAGCGGTACAAGGTACACATAGTTGATTGCAACATGATGATTGCAACTAGTTTAGTGGTTTACTGAATTAGGTTGTTAGTAATATTATAATGATAATGATAATAATAATGATAGCAGCTGATGGTAGTGGATAATAATCATAGAAATGATGTTAAAAAGAAAAAATCTGCAATTGCTTAGTTATCATAAGAAAGAAAAGCCTGAATAGGAGAATTCACACAGGCATATTAATTGACACTGAGAGTATTTCCTGAATATTCTGGAATGTTCTGCGACACCGGTTAACAAGATGATGGATTTATTCCCTGTTTCATTAGAGGTTTTAAATGAAGGTATGTAAATGATCCACTATTGTAATGTAACTTTTTACGTCACATGACCTGTTCCCAGCGGTTAGAAGTTAGGGCTAGCTATTAACTATCTCCAAGTTATTTTACGTCATGACATCTGCAAACTGTGGGGCCCTACTCCACCAGACCCCATATGGGGTGGGGTGTGGGGACGACCGGTGTGTGGTTGGCATTCCGCGAGGCCTCTCTCCCTCAGTCATGTGCCACCGCGCTACCATACTCTGAAAAAACTTACACTATTTCTCCTGTTGCTGCCCTTGCAACATTGCACAGCTCCTGATGACGCACTGAGAAGTGTGAAAGTACTTAAGCTACAGATTTCCTCCCCCATGGCTGGTCTTGCATTGTTAAGATCGCATGTCTGCGATTGTTGTATATGCATGTATATATATATATATATATATATATATATATATATATATATATATATATATATATATATATATATATATATATATATATATATATACAGTGGTCCCATGGCTAATGTTCACCCCGGAAATCGTACAAGTATGTAAGTATAATATTGTAAGGGCTTGTGGAAGTGCATTTTTGAGGGTCTGGAATAGATTAACCTACATGTCATTATTTCTTAAGGAAGTAAATTCGTTCGGTAATGGCACTTGAGCAGGCTTCTGCAATGAAATTTGAACGTTAACCGGGGACCACTGTATATATATATATATATATATATATATATATATATATATATATATATATATATATATATATATATATATATATATATATATATATATATATCGTGCCGATTAGGTAAAACTGGTCAATTAGCAAGAACTCATCTAAAATTTTTCTTATACGTTTAAAGATATATTTTGTTCATTTATGTTTATGTAAGAATTTATAATTTTGTACCAAGAGAAACTTTGAAAACCTACCTAACCTTATTACAACAAGCGCAATTTAATTTAGCCTAACCCAACTAAATATATTTTAGATACGTTAACATTAATTTAATAATAAACAAACACAATTAAATATATTTTTTTCGTTATGTTCAGAATGATTTTGGCGAAATTATTGCATACACAAATTTTCACTTGTCTTATATGGCAAAGTGAGCGTTGCTATTTAAGCCAAAATCGCAAGTTTTACCTAATCGGCACGACATATATATATATATATATATATATATATATATATATATATATATATATATATATATATATATATATATATATATATATATAGTGTGTGTGTATATATACATATAAATGCAGAACAACTACTGTGAAGAAATAGTGAAATTCCAAGCGCATTCGTGACTTCTCACAAGGGCAAGACTACACCTCATAATCACCTCACAATCACGTCACAACACCCGACTTTGTGAAACACACCTGATATTCTACCCAAGCATTAAGATTTTTTACCTGTCTAATGTATCATTAAATTCTTCACAAACTTTATTAATTATAAATGAATCCAATTTATATAAATCAAAAGAAATATTCATATTATTTTCAAAACTGCTTTTTATGAAACATGATTCTATTATATTCCTGTCAACCATGGACTTGCTTGATACAACTTTCTCAGCATTTTGAAAATCAATTGGATGGTTAAAATCTCTCACATGAATAAATAGAGCATTAGAATCTTGTCCAGTTCTAATGCTATATTTATGTTGTTTTAATCTTGGTTCAAGACTTTTACCAGTTTGACTGTAATAAAGTTTATCACAAATTTTTACAAGGAATCTTATAAACACTCGTCAGCATTTTGGGGGAATATTTTATGTAAAACGTTTTTTACTGTATCAAGATTTTTGAATACAACTTTGATATTAAAAGTCTTAAAAAGAGAAAGTATATCAACCAAGTTTTCATGGTAAGGGAGAACCAACATATTTTTAATTGATTAAAGTTGGTTGTCCCTTTTTGAATTGTAAAAAGTATTTCTGGCAATTTTAAAAGATTTATCAATTAAGTTTCTTGGGTATTAAAATACCAAAGAATTTGTTTAAACAAGATTGCTTAACACAGTCCTTCCTAATAGAGCTAAGTGGTATAGATATATTGATGATATTTTGTGCCTTATGCCTAAATATATATATATATATATATATATATATATATATATATATATATATATATATATATATATATATATATATATATATATATAATATATATATATATATATATATATATAAACCATTTCCTTGTTAAATTAAAGTTTAGCTCATTCTATAAATTTTACTGTTGAGTTCGATGGAAATAACTCATTGCCTTTCCTAGATGTTTTAATTATTAAGGGTAACCATGATTTTAAATTTAAAATTTACAGAAAACCAACAAGTGTTCCCATGTACACTATTATTCTTCACATCAAGATAGAGTTAAACTATCGGTATTCTTATCAATGTTTATGAGAGCTTTGCGTATTTGTAGTCCAAAATTTATAGATGAAGAATTCTCAAAAAAATTATGAAATAGCTTATGATCTAAAATACCCAAGAAACTTAACTGATAAATTATATATATCCTAGGTAGTAGGTTGGTAGACAGAAACCGCCCAGGGAGGTACTACCGTCTTGCCAAGTGACTGTAAAACGAAAGCCTGTAATTGTTTTACATGATGATAGGATTGCTGGTGACTTTTTTCTGTCTCTTAAACATGCAATATTTCAGGTATGTCTTGTTACTTCTACTTACACTTCCATCACACTACACATTCATGTACAAGCATATATATACACACCCCGCTGGGTTTTCTTCTATTTTCTTACTAGTTCTTGTTCTTATTTCCTCTTATCTACATTAGGAAGTGGAACAGAATTCTTCCTCCGTAAGCCATGCGTGTCGTAAGATTCGACTAAAATACCGGGAGCAAGGGGCTAGTAACCCCTTCTCCTGTATACATTACTAAAGTTAAAAAGAGAAACTTTTGTTTTTCTCTTTGGGCCACCCCGCCTTGGTTGGAAACGGCCGATTTGTTGAAGAAGAAAAATATATATATATATATATATATATATATATATATATATATATATATATATATATATATATATATATATATCACTGCGACTAGATAAGGATTCGAACCCATTCTGCTTTGGCCCGCCTCATGGTGAGCGAAGACCCATGACGCTCTAACCCACGGGAACACGCAATCCTACAAGAACCAAGCACCCAGCCAAGCTAAGTGTGCTGACGGCCCTGTTCAGGGCAGGAGAAATATCAGAGCTGGAACAAATTCAGAAATCGTTTACGGCTCACATTGAGCCATTGAAACATCTAAATTATTGGGAACGCCTTCAAGTCTTGAACATGTACTCATTGGAGCGGAGGAGAGAGAGATACATGATAATATATACTTGGAAAGTACTTGAGGGCCTGGTCCCAAATTTGCACACTGCCATAACAACATACTGGAGTGAGAGATATGGGAGAAAGTGTAAAATAAACCCAGTGAGGAGCAGGGGTGCGGTGGGGACAATACGGGAGCACTGTATTAACATCCGGTGTCCCAGACTATTCAACATCTTACCAGAAGATATCCGAGACATCGCTGGAACCAGTGTAGAAGCCTTCAAGAGGAAACTGGACAAGTATCTTCATCGGGTGCCAGATCAACCAGGCTGTGATGGATATGTGGGGCAGCGGGCCTCCAGCAGCAACAGCCTGGTTGACCAGGCAAGCACCAGACGAGCTTTGCCCATGGCCGGGCTCAGAGAGTAGATACTCTCGAAACTCTTCAAAGGTATATCAAAGGTAAAGGTAAGGTCCGAAGACATACGGCGGTGTCGGTGCCTCTGAGCTAATTTCATTCTCCTCCCCGTTTGGTGGGTTAGAGCGGGTCAAAACAGCATGGGTTCGAATCCTTGGCTAGTCGCAGTGTTGTTATTGATTAATACCACTTGTTCATGGTCACAATAATATATATATATATATATATATATATATATATATATATATATATATATATATATATATATATATATATATATATATATACTAACCACACCTTGGTGACCTTAACCGCACCTGGTGACTTGCACTACACCTTGATAAGGTGTGGGTGTGTGCCAGCCAGGTTGGGGCTCCCCGCCGCGCCCCCACCAAACACACTTTCTTATTACACAAATAATGATACGTAACTTGATGCAGATGCATTTTAAATTGCACTTATCGCCTGGGATTTGCACTTGTACATACTCCAGGAGCCTCGTGGACGCTCTGGGTGAGGGAGTGGGGAGTGAGGTGAGTGAGGGGAGGGGGTGAGTGAAGTGAAGTGGCCAGTGGGTACGAGGTGAGTTGTTGAGGGGGGGTGAAATGGTGAGAGGCTGAGACATGAGTTTCATGATAAGTGAAGGAAGCAAGTGAGGAAGCAAGTGAGGAAGCAAGTGAGGAAGCAAGTGAGGAAGCAAGTGAGGAAGCAAGTGAGGAAGCAAGTGAGGAAGCAAGTGAGGAAGCAAGTGAGGAAGCAAGTGAGGAAGCAAGTGAGGAAGCAAGTGAGGAAGCAAGTGAGGAAGCAAGTGAGGAAGCAAGTGAGGAGCAAGTGAGGAAGCAAGTGAGGAAGCAAGTGAGGAAGCATGTGAGGAAGCAAGTGAGGAAGCAAGTGAGGAAGCAGGAGGAACAAGTGAGGAAGCAAGTGAGGAAGCAAGTGAGGAGAGTGAGGAAGCAAGATGAGGCAAGTGAGGAAGCAAGTGAGGAAGCAAGTGAGGAAGCAAGTGAGGAAGCAAGTGAGGAAGCAGTGAGGAAGCAAGTGAGGAAGCAAGTGAGGAAGCAAAGGTGAGGAAGAAGTGAGGAAGCAAGTGGAGGAAGCAAGTGAGGAAAGCAAGTGAGGAAGCAAGTGAGGAAGCAAGTGAGGAAGCAAGTGAGGAAGGAGAAGCAAGTGAGGAAGCAAGTGAGGAAGCAAGTGAGGAAGCAAGTGAGGAAGCAAGTGAGGAAGCAAGTGAGGAAGCAAGTGAGGAAGCAAGTGAGGAAGCAAGTGAGGAAGCAAGTGAGGAAGCAAGTGAGGAAGCAAGTGAGGAAGCAAGTGAGGAAGCAAGTGAGGAAGCAAGTGAGGAAGCAAGTGAGGAAGCAAGTGAGGAAGCAAGTGAGGAAGCAAGTGAGGAAGCAAGTGAGGAAGCAAGTGAGGAACAAGTGAGGAAGCAGTGAGGAAGCAAGTGAGGAAGCAAGTGAGGAAGCAAGTGAGGAGAGCAAGTGAGGAAGCAAGTGAGGAACAAGTGAGGAAAGCAAGTGAGGAAGCAAGTGAGGAAGCAAGTGAGGAAGTTGGAAGTGAGGAAGAAGTGAGGAAGCAAGTGAGGCAAGAAGTGAGGAAGCAAGTGAGGAAAGTTAGTGAGAGAAGCAAGTTTAGGAAGTAAGTGAGGAAGTTAAGTGAGGCAAGTGAGGAAGTAAGTGAGGAAGATGAGGAGAGCAAGTTGAAGTGAGAAAGTTTAATGAGAGAAGTTGGAGGGAGGAAAGTTATGAGAGGCTGTTGAGTGAGGAAAGTTGAGTGAGGAAGTTATGAGGCAAGTTGTGAGGCAAGTTAAGTGAGGCAAGTTAAGTGAGGCAAGTTGAGTGAGGCAAGTTAAGTGAGGTAAGTTGAGTGAGGCAAGTTAAGTGAGGCAAGTTAAGTGAGGCAAGTTGAGTGAGGAAAGTTAAGTGAGGCAAGTTAAGTGAGGAAAGTTAAGTGAGGTAAGTTAAGTGAGGCAAGTTAAGTGAGGCAAGTTAAGTGAGGCAAGTTGAGTGAGGCAAGTTAAGTGAGGCAAGTTGAGTGAGGCAAGTTAAGTGAGGCAAGTTAAGTGAGGCAAGTTGAGTGAGGAAAGTTAAGTGAGGTAAGTTGAGTGAGGCAAGTTAAGTGAGGCAAGTTAAGTGAGGCAAGTTAAGTGAGGAAAGTTAAGTGAGGCAAGTTAAGTGAGGCAAGTTAAGTGAGGCAAGTTAAGTGAGGCAAGTTAAGTGAGGCAAGTTAAGTGAGGCAAGTTAGTGAGGCAAGTTAGGAGGAGTTAGTGAGGCAGTTAAGTGAGGCAAGTTAGTGAGGAAGTTAGGAGGCAAGTTAAGGAGGAAGTTAGTGAGGCAAGTTAAGGAGGAAAGTTAAGTGAGGCAAGTTGAGTGAGGAAAGTTAGAGTGGAGGCAAGTTGAAGTGAGGAAAGTAGTGAGAAGTTAAGGAGGCAAGTTAAGGAGGCAAGTTAGTGAGGCAAGTTAGTGAGGAAAGTTAAGTGAGGATTAAGTAGGAGTTGAGGAGGCAAGTTAAGTGAGGAAAGTTGAGTGAGGCAAGTTAAGTGAGGCAAGTTAAGTGAGACAAGTTAAGTGAGGCAAGTTAAGTGAGACAAGTTGAGTGAGGCAAGTTAAGTGAGGCAAGTTAAGTGAGGCAAGTTAAGTGAGACAAGTTGAGTGAGGAAAGGGAAGAGGTGGATGAGGGGATGAGTGAGGGAGATCGAGTGAGTGCTGGAGGTACACCAACACTCACTCACCCAGCTGACAGCAGCTTAAAGACAGCACCTTATTACCAAAGTATAAATTAGTCCTCAAAAAAGCAGGTTTCAGGGAGCATATCTACTGCCTCCCTGTGGCAGGCACCTCTAGCTGCTTCTTTACTCTCACCTCAACCATCACATTTCTAACTAGATTTATTTCGATCACTGCGCGATCCATAAAGTCCTCATTTTCCATAAGCCCAGTCCATATTCCATAAGCCCAGCCCATATTCCATAAACCCAGTCCATATTCCATAAGCCCAGCCCATATTCCATAAGCCCAGCCCATATTCCATTAGCACAGCCCATATTCCATAAACCCAGTCCATATTCCATAAGCCCAGCCCATATTTCATAAGCCCAGCCCATATTCCATTAGCCCAGCCCATATTCCATAAGCCGAGTCCATATTCCATAAGCCCAGTCCATATTTCATAAGCCCAGTCCATATTCCATATGCCCAGCCCATATTCAATAAGCCCAGCCCATATTCCTTAATGGTATATTCTGGTTACTGCACGATGCGAGTAAGGTATCCCCGTACCTGGTGAGGTACGGGGATACGGGGATATATGCAAATGAATACCCATGCGTATGTGCATGAATATCTGTATACATGCTTGTAGAAAATATACAAGGATTTCGACAATGTGGATGAAAGGACCTTTTTATTAGATATATTTTGATTTTGGAACTTTGGCCATTCTGAATGATACAAGTGAATGAGAAAAGATTAAATTCAGATTTTTGCCGCCGAAGCGACTAATTTATTGTGCACCATATCCATCCTGTGGAGGGTAGCGCAAGAACATATGGATAAACAAAACACCTACAATTGTCTTATCTCTTGCCAGCAAATTTACGATACTTGCTAAACAAGTCTATCTTATTTTCATTAAGTAAATACCTTGACCTATCACATAGTTTATTATGTCTATCATTATATTCCTCAATAATTAGACAATGAAGCAAGCACTTAGTGTTCAAGACGCGACCGTAAGGTTGACCTCATACATCAATCCAATAATGAGAGGACACAGTAGAGAAAGCAGGTCACTGGTGAAGAACAGGTGAAAAAGACAGGTCATCTCACTGACATGTCACGTAGCTGTAGTGAAAAAGCGTGGAATAATATCATATGTATGAAGGCAGTTGAAAGCAGCAAGTAATTAAGGATGCATCAGTACAGTGGCGCCTGTCACTGCTGAATTCACCGTAGATCAATTCCGCTTTGTTACGGTGCATAACATAACCCTCCTTACATTCGTGCAAACACAAACATACGCTTGCACGAATGTAGAAGTGTCCGAGAGCACGCATTTCTGTGCTCTCAGACCCTTTGTGAAAAAATTCTTACCCCGTTTCTCCTACATAGATCTTGTTGCACCGTCTTCACAGTAAAGTGTACACTCCTGCTTCACTACCTGGAGAAGTCTCTGAAGGACTATGTGGCCGCGGTAGCTACTCGTAGGTTGCTTCATGAAAGGGACTATGTGATTTTATCGCTCACTTTTCCTCCAGGTATAACAAGGAATCTAGGTTTCTCCATATACCGGAGTCTTAATTCCCTCCACAGGTAGTCACTAACCTTATCACTATATAACCCTGTGGAGTCTTAGTTTCCCCAACAGAAAGTCCTTATTATATGGCCAACTGGAGTCTTAGTTCCTTATAGGCGGCAGATACACGTATCCTTATTAATATTTATAACTTAAAATTATCAAGAGCTGTGTGCAATGTAGTATTACTCTATTACTCTTATCTATGTTATTCTAAGTAAGCTCGTCATATTTACTCTAATCGTATATTTATGTTTTTTTTTTTTTAGATGCTAATTATTGATTGAAAACCACTGTTAACTAAGACAGAATTACGATCATTACACGATGCTTCGTGAAAGCTTCAGCTGAAAATAATTCTGCTTTGTTAAATAGTCTTTTAATAGTTTATTTTCCAGTCATTGTTATGTTATCAAGATAACAATTATTATCGTATTTTTTATGTTAAATTTAGAAATGTATTTTTTTTAATACGTAAGTCGTGCCCTTTAAGAATTAAGGTCTTCAGAAGCAAGTCACTAAGCCAGGAAAGGAAGTGTTAGGATTAACTGGATTGGTGACCAATCTGTCAGGACGGTGGGGTGTCCCCTGTCCTCATCCTATTGGGATAAACCACTCAATTCCAGGAGGCGGACGCCACTTAAAGGCATAATAGCACATAATAGCAGTTGGGAGCGTGAACACACACCGGAGAATGAGACACAAAAGGCCACCAGACATGGGTCTCCTGCGGCCAGTTTCCTAAAACCGTGAAAGTTGAGGGTGATTGTGGTCAATGGTGTGACGATTTATGGTCGACTAGGGCTTTGTCAGGGCTCGCGTCGCCTGCCTCTGTGGGCCACGCCTTCAACCCCCCCTCATGACCACTAAATGGCTACACAACACAAACAGGACAATGGATAAAAAAACAACGTTTAATTACATAAAAAAATACAATGATAACTTGAAAAATAATTATTTCGACCCTGAAGTTGTGATAGGAGGATTTAATTATAGCACCTATGTGTCTCAAAGAGAAGTGAGCTGTGAGGTACAGCTACCAGGTTTCTGGCGTGAGTTGAGGTGTGGGGGACAGTGGTGTTGTCTCTCTTGCATCGCACAGTGACCGAAGCAAGTCTAGGTGTGGCTGGACAACAGGTGTGGCTGGACAACAGGTGTGGCTGGACAACAGGTGTGGCTGGACAACAGGTGTGGTGACTCCAACATAAAGTAGAAAAAGACAAGAATGCACAGTTCAGGACATTTATAGAGGAAACGTTTCGCACACGAACTGTGCATATGTGTTTTTATCTATATTTAGGTACAGTTATTGCCAATATTATTATTTTATTATTATTGTTCTTATTGGTGTTATTGTTTTCGTTGTTGCTGTTGTTCTTGTTTTTGTTGTTTGTGTTCTTGGTGTTGTTGTTGTTGCTGTTGTTGTTGCTGTTATTATTATTATTATTATTATTATTATTATTATTATTATTATTATTATTATTATTATTATTATTATTATTATTGTTATTAATGCCATTATCTAGCGGAAAATATTTCACCATGCTTGAGAAAATGTCGTTAGTGGGAGACAATGTGTTTAGAGCAAGGTCATGAAAATTTGCACATGGCATTATTGTCAGTAGGTGACGCTGCCCTTGTCGAAGCCCACTGCTGCATAATTCGTACTTTTTTGTGAGTTATGGCGCAGTTAGTAGACCACTCGTGTCTTGGACACGAAAGACAGAGGCTGATTAGCTGCTGAAACTGCAATTACTCAGAAGAGATGTAGTAACTTGAAAGATAGGTGACCCATTCAAGGAACGGGAGGGAATTGAAGGAGGAAGAGAAGATAGAACAGAAAAAGGAAGGTGAGTACGAAGAGAAAAATGTAAAGGAGGATAGGGAGTCAGAGATAGAGCAGACGGGGGAGTAGGAGGAAGAGGAAAAGAGGAGGAGAGCGAAGAAGAGGGGCGAGAAGGAGGAGAATTAGAAGGATGAAGTGAAGGAAGAGGTGAAAGAAAGTAGCTAATAATTGCTGGCCCTCCTGTATCTGGTTCCAGCCTACCAAACGAGCCCTTCCTGGACATGGTCTGTTGCTGGTGTAATGTAGGTGTTCCCGTGTGTCTATGTGTGTGTTCCCGTGCGTCTATGTGTGTTCCGTGTGTCTTTGTGTGTTTTCCCGTGTGACTGTGAGTGTTCCCGTGTGATTGTTTGTGTTCCCATTGTGTCTGTGAGAGCTCCCGAGTGTCTGTGTTCCCGTGTGACTGTGTGTGTTGTTGTACTCACCTATTTGTGGTTGCAGGGGTCGATTCATAGCTCCTGGCCCCGCCTCTTCACTGGTCGCTACTAGGTCCTCTCTCTCCCTGCTCCATGAGCTTTATCAAACCTCCTCTTAAAACTATGTATGGTTCTTGCCTCCACTACGTCACTTTCTAGGCTATTCCACTTCTTGACAACTCTGTGACTGAATAAATGCTTCCTCACATCCCTTTGATTCATCGGAGTCTTCATCTTCCAATTGTGACCCCTTGTTTCTTTGTCCCATCTCTGAAACATCCTTTGTCCACCTTGTCAATTCATCGCAGTATTTTATATGACGTTATCATGTCTTTCCTAGCCCTCCTGTCCTCCAGTGTCATCAGGCCGATTTCCCTTAACCTTTCTTCGTAGGACAATCCCTTTATCTCCGGGACTAGTCTTGTTGCAAACCTTTACACTTTCTCTAATTTCTTGACGTGCATGACCAGGTGTGGATTCCAAACTGGTGCTTCATATTTCAATATGGTCCTGACGTACATGGTGTACAGAGTCTCATACGATTAATTACTGAGGTATCGGAACGCTATTCTTAGGTTTGCCAGGCGCCCATATGCTGCAGCAGTTATCTGGTTGATGTGCACCTCAGGAGATGTGCTCGGTGCTCGCCCCATGATTTTTTTCCTTGAGTGAGGTTTGCAGTCTTTGGGCACCCAGACTATACTCTGTCTGCGGTTTTCTTTGGCCTTCCCCGATCTTCATGATTTTGCATTTGGCAGGGTAAAGTTCAGGAGCCAGTTGCTGGACCAGGCTTGTAGCCTGTCCAGGTCTCTTTGTAGTACTGCCTGATCCTTATCCGATTTAATTCTCCTCATTAACTTCACATCATCTGCAAACAGGGACATTTCTGAGTCTATCCCTTCCGTCATGTCATTCACATATACCAAAAACAGCACAGGTCATAGGAATGACCCCTGTGGAACCCCGCTCGTCACAGGCGCCCACTCTGACACCTCGTCAGATATTCTCTGATCCATTGCAGTGCCTTTCATGTTATGCATGCCTGATCTTCTAGCTTTTGTATTAACCTCTTGTGAGGAACTGTGTCGAACGCCTTCTTGTCCACCCCTCTCTCTTGTGTCTTACTTACATTACCTTGTCATAAAATTAGTAGGTTTGTGACACAGGATTTTCCTTTCCTGAATCCATGCTGGTTGTCGTTTATAAGCTTGTTTCTTTCTAGGTGCTCCACCACTCTCCTCCTGATAATCTTCTCCATGACTTTGCTTACTATACACAACAGTGACACTGGTCTGTAGTTTAATGTCTTGTGTCTGTCTCCTTTCTTAAAGACTGGGACTACATTTGCCATCTTCCATACCTCAGGTAATTGCCCAGTTTCAACGGATGTATTGAAGATTTTTGTTAGTGGTACACACAGCGTCTCTGCTCCGTCTCTAAGGACCCACGGAGAGATGTTGTCCAGTCCCACCGCCTTTGAGGTATCAAGTTCACATAGCAGCTTCTTCACCTCCTCCTCGGTTGTGTGTATTTCATCCAGCACTTATTGGTGTATCCCTTGTTGGTGTACCTCCCTATTCTGACTTCCTGCAGTCCTTTCTATCTCCACTGTAAATACTTCTTTAAATCTCATGTTGAGCTCCTCACATACTTCTTGGTCGTTTCTTGTGAATTCCCCACTTCCTTCCTCAGCCTGATTATCTGGTCCTTGACTGTTGTTTCCCTCCTGATGTGGCTATACAACAGCTTCGGGTGAGACTTGACTTTCGATGCTATGTCATTTTCGTTTTGTCGCTAAGCATATTCGTTTGTGGCTCTTTGGCTAATCTCTTTATTTTCCTGGGTCCTTTGTCTTCTGTACTTTTTCCATTCTCTAGTGCACTTAGTTTTTGCCACTCTACACTTTTGGGTGAACCAAGGACTTGTTTTGGTCTTCCCATTATTTTTGTTGCCCTTGGGAACAAACCTCTCCTCTGCCTCCTTGCATTCTGTTGTCACGTTGTCCATTATTTCTTTTACTGGTTTTCTTGCCAATTCTCTTTCCTACCGAACATCTTGCAGGAAGTTCCTCATGCCTGTATAGTTCCCCCTTTTGCAATTTGGCTTCTCCCATATTATACCCGCTACCCTCTACATTTGTAGCTCAACTATGTATTCAAAATACAGAAACACATGATCACTAGCTCAAAGGGGCGTTTCGTACATGATATCCTCAATGTCCGAACTACTCAAGATGAATACTAGGTCCAATCTTGCTGGTTCATCATCACCTCTCTCTCTGGTAGTGTCCCTAACATGTTGGTGCATAAGGTTTTCCAGTACCATATCGATCATCTTGGCTCTCCATGTTTCGAGACCCCCATGGGACTCCAGGTTTTCTCAGTCAATCTCATTGTGATTGAAATCATCCATAACTAGTAACTTTGCTCTACCCATGTGAGCTCTTCTGGCCACCTCGGCTAGTGTGTCTACCATTGCTTTGTTGCTCTCTTTGTATTCTTCTCTTGGCCTCGTGCAGTTCTGTGGCGGTTTGTACATTACTACAATTACCACCTTATGCCCCCCAGATTGATTTGTTTCTTACTATGTAGTCCCTCTCGCCCGTTCCATACATTCCTTCCATTTCCTCAAATCCCCACCAGTTTTTAATGAGCAGTGCAACTCCTCCTCCCTCTCTGCTCCCTCTATCTTTCCTCAAGATCTGATATCCATGTGGAAAGATTATATCTGTTATCATCCTGGTGAGTTTTGCTTCTGTGAGTGCTATTATGTTCTTGATTCTTTCATGCCCCACCTCACATTTATTTGTTACTCTGTCTGCATGTGTATACCAAACCTTCAACTTCTTCTCTAAAACTGTGGTCTTGGGGGTATGTTGGGGTTGGAGAAGTGGGAAACCTGACAAGGAACTATGGGGGGGTTGCTGTGAAGGTGGAGTTTGTAATGAGGTGGGTGGGGGCATTGGGTACAGTATGTGGCTTTTGGGTTAGAATGTTTGGTTGAATTGGGGTTGTCCTGGTTGGGGGGCTTCTGTAGGTGGCTGTGAGAGAGGTTGTATTTGATCTTCCCCCTGAGTCTGGGTTCTCCTGTCCATCTCCATCTTTACCTCTCTTTCCTCCTTTCGTCATTGTACCCTCTCTTTCAGTATCTGTCTTTCTTCTCATGTTCCGATGCGGTCGAGATACACCCTCCCTAAGTTGTGCTTTCTCCTGCAGGATCTTGTTTTGAGCCGATTCTGCCTTGAAAATCACTTTGACTGGCCGATTTGTTCCTCTTACTGTGAGTATACCCATGTGTGTGAGTTCCTTTATGAATTTGTGTGTTCCCATGTGTCTGCGTGTTTCCCATATGTGTCTCTCTCTGTGTTCATGTGCGTGTGTTTGTGTGTTCCCATGTGCATCTGTGTATGTTCCCATATGTCTGTGTGTTTTCTCGTGTGTCTGTGTGTGTTCCCGTGTGTCTGTGTGTGTTCCCGTGTGTCTGTACTGACCTATTTGTACTCACCTCATTGCGGTTGCAGGGGTCGATTCACAGCTCCTGGCCCCGCCTCTTCACTGATTGCTACTAGGTCCTCTCTCTCCCTGCTCCATGAGCTTCATCAAACCTCGTCTTAAAACTATGTATGGTTCCTGCCTCCACTACGTCACTTTCTAGGCTATTCCACTTCCTAACAACTCTATGACTCAAGAAATGCTTCCTAACATCCCTTTCACTCACAGGAGTCTTCAACTTCCAATTGTGACCCCATGTTTCTGTGTCCCCTCTCTGGAACATCCTGTCTCTGTCCACATTATCTATTCCTCGCAGTATTTTATGTGGTTATAATGTCTCCCCTAACCCTCCTGTCCTCTAGTGTCGTCAGGCCAATTTCCCTTAACTTTTCTTCGTAGGACAATCCCCTTAGCTCTGCTTGACCAGGTGTGAGTTCCAAACTGGTTCTGCATACTCCAGTATGGGCCTGACGTATATGGTGTACAGAGTTTTGAACGATTCCTTAGTGAGGTATTGAAACACTATCCTTAGGTTTGCCAGACGTCAGTATGCTGCAGCAGTTATCTGATTGATGTGTGCCTCAGGAGATGTGCTCGGTATTATACTCACTCCAAGATCTTTTTCCTTGAGTGATGTTTGTAGTCTCTGGCCCCCTAGACTGTACTCGGTCTGCGGTCTTCTTTGCCCTTCCCCAATCTTCATTGGACTAGGCCTGCAGCCTGTCCAGATCCCTTTGTAGTTCTGCCTGGTCCTCGTCCGATTAAATTCTTCTCACCAACTTCACATCATCTGTAAACAGGGACACTTCGGAGTCTATTCCTTCCGTCATGTCGTTCACAAACACCAGAAACAGCACCGGTCGTAGGACGGATCCCTGTGGAACCCCGGTCGTTACAGGCGCCCACTCTGACACCTCGCCACGTACCATGACTCGCTGTTGTCTTCCTGACAGGTATTCCCTGATCCATTGTAGTGCCTTCCCTGTTATCCCTGCCTTGTCCTCCAGCTTTTGCACTAATCTCTTGTGTGGAACTGTGTCAAACGCCTTCTTACAGTCCAAGAAAATGCAGTCTACCCACCCCTCTCTCTCTTGTCTTACTGCTGTCACCCTGTCATAGAACTCCAGTAGGATTGTGATGCAGGATTTCCCATCCCTGAAACCGTGCTGGCTCTCATTGATACATTCATTCTTCACTAGGTGTTCCACCACTCTTCTCCTGATAATCTTCTTCATGACCTTGCATACTATACATGTCAGTGACACTGGTCTGTAGTTTAATGTCTCGTGTCTGCCTCCTTTTTTAAAAATTGGGACTACATTTGCTGTTTTCTATTCTTCAGGTAGTCGCCCTGTTTCGATAGATGTGTTGAAGATTGTTGTTAGTGGTACACATAGAGCCTCTCCCTCACTCTCCCTCTCCCGTGTGTGTGTATTCACCTAGTAAGTGTGTGTGTGTGTGTGTGTGTGTGTGTGTGTGTGTTGTGTTGCCGTGTGTCTGTGTGTTCCTGTGTGTCTGTGTGTGTTCCCGTGTGTCTCAGTGTGTTCCCGTGTGATCGTGTGTGCCCCCGTGTCACTGTGTGTTCCCGTGTGTTTGTGAGCGTTCCCGTGTGTCTGTAAAAAGCTCCGTGTGTCTGTTTGTGTTCCCGTGTGTTTGTATGTTCCCGTGAGTCTTTGGATGTCCAGTGTGTGGTTTTTTTTCCCGTGTTTGCCTCTCACTTTATCTTCCCCTAAATAATTATCTGACATATCAAATGAGCCATTTACACACAGACACAGACAGACATACAGACACACAGGCATACAGACAGACAGACAGACAGACAGACACACACACACACACACACACACACACACACACACACACACACACATATACATAGATTTATATATATGGGGTCCACCTCTAGTGAAAATTGTGGATCCCATAGCTCTGAGAAATAGATAAAAAGGCTACGAGGAAAAATGTAATTGGATTTCTTCCTGAAGCCATCTGAATATTTCACTTCCGCCACCACCCCATCTTTCATTATTTCACCCATAGGTGTACTTTATTACGCGATTTTTTACACAAGGTTTAGAAGTTACATTGATGTAAGAGATATGACATATACAAGAACATAATGCTACGAGTTTCTCAAAACATTACATTATAAAAATCTCGTCCTGTTCCTCAGACCTGGGGCGTGTACCTAGAATACAACAAGCATTACTCATCTTAACTGCAACACTGAGTCCCTGCTACAGAAAACTAGCCGCCCTGGGATTCCTAGTTACCCTAATGAGTCTTTCTCCAAGCTCCTTAAGAAACTTGGATGCATTCTTTCCCCATGGTTCAAAGGTTTCTGAGAATATTGGAACAAACCAATAATGATGGGCAAGTTCGCCGTGTTTTCTAGACTTCTGGGACTCCCTGAAGCTCACAGCTGCAAGTAATGTTCTATTAGAGATAAATATCAGCCAATGTGGATGCACAAGTGTAGTCCCACACCACATGTGTGCCGTCTGTCTTGGCTTACAGGGTAATTCCATTTGGACAAACTTGGTTGCCATCCAATCTACATAGTTGAGGTGGCTTTCTTATTGCTAGGCATCCAGCTGTTGCGAGGCTCCTCTTGATGATGTTATTAACCTCTTCATGCATTGCAAACTTTTCCTTGGATCTACAACGAACAGGAACATGTTTCCCAAATCTATCTGCTCATTCACAGTCGCAGATACACCTGTGTTTGGGGAGGATAGGGGCGGCAATGAGAAGGTCAACACCAATGCAGATGGTCTGTGGGTCGAGGCGCTTGCCAGGGAGAGAGCTAGGGACGGCCAACAGGAAAGTCCCCGCATAAGGAGCTCTCACTGCAAGGATGCGGTCTCTGTCCTTCCCCGAAACACTTTGAACCATTGTTGTGAGTATATTCTCCACTATTTGGTTCATCCCAGAGCGTGGCTCCGTGAATAAACTTTTGGTCATGAAACCCAAAATTGTCCCTGAGGTGTTCAGAGAGAAACGCTATTGCAAGTTCACTGGATGCCACACATGAAGACAGGAAAAAAAGGAGTGAAATCCGTGATGCCTTGCGGGCAGCAATACTAACTCTTAGTGGAAGTTTAGCTTGGTCCCACTGTCTGTCTTGTAGAGTTAAGTTGAGCCCTTTTGTGAATATCGACATCAAGTCTCTCATATGAGGGTGCATATATATATATATATATATATATATATATATATATATATATATATATATATATATATATATATATATATATATATATATATATATATATATATATATATATATCCCTGCTAAACACCGTCTCAGTATTCAATACAAATAACAGCTTTCTTATTATCTAACTATCGACTACAGTTCATTATTGTCCCACATTTTAAGTAAAGTGGTGTAGGGTTTTCCTGTAATTTTCCGGCTATGGTAAAGAGAGTCATTTTTTCATTCCACTGTCACTCGTATTACACTACTCCGCAGAGGTGGCATGACTTATGACGCTCTTAGCCTCATATGGAACTAATTAAACTGTTTATGTGGAAGAGAGGCTATCAGCCCCTCTGGAGGGCTGAGTCCCTCAGGGGGCTGAGAGGGGTGATATCCCCTTTTCTGGAGAATTTTCTCCACATCACTGTCACTACTGGAACTGTAATCAAGAGCTTGGATATCATACTCACTATCACTATCATCACCACTTCCTCTTTTGCTCTGGTACAATTCAACGTGAACAAGACAGGCCAGCACCTGAGCTTGAAGGTTGAGGGTCATCTGGGTTTTCAGCACTATTTCCGGTATCCTTTGATTGCTTTCGGTCACAAACTCCTCAAAACCAGGAAATTCATCTTCACTGACACTTCCATCTGTGTTAGAACTATCACTTGGGAAAAGAAGAGTCCCAATTCGCCGGGGAGTGAGGTATTTCTTAGCGCGAGTCATGGTAAACAAGGCGTACTGAGTTGGGGCTCCCACAATGCACCACTGGCTCCTCGATTTTTTTTATACTGCGCACACTGAGCACGCGTAGTATTACGGGACCGACAGTGAAAGGGATATATATTTGTGAGGTACTCTATCGAAGGCTTTACTGAAATCCCAATAAACAACATCATATTCTTTATCGTTGTCTTCTGCCTCAAATGCTGTACTGAAGAGCTTCAGTAAATTTGTCATGCAGGAACGACCTCTCGTAAATCCACGCTGAGATTCATTAATCAAATTATACTTGTCAAAATGACTTCTTATAATATCAACTATAATTGATTGTAATAAGTTGCTTACTATATATAGACTTCAGGCTTATTGGACGATAATTTGATGGAATGGACTTATCCCCTTATTTAAATATAGGAATTATATTGGACATCTTCCACATCTCTGGCCAACACAAGTTTAGATGGAAGCATTAAACACTTGAAAATAATTTGTCAGGGCCCATGGACTTATTTTGCTTCAGTTTATCTACCTGTTTGATAACCGTGTCCCTCGTGACAGTAATATCATGTAATGTTTTCTTCAGGAACTGAAAAATTTGTAATTGCTGGTATATCATTTATGTCTTCTTGAGTAAAAACTGACAAGAAGTAACGATTAAATAGAGAACACATTTCCTCTTCGTTATCGGTCAGCTGTCCATCCCCAATTTTCAGCGGACCTACTTTTTCCCTCACCTTCGTTCTATTCACTTGAATTCATTAGCAACCTTAATTTCGTAGTCACATTTAGCCTTTTTAATCCTCTTTTATACTTCTCTTTTAAAGTAAACGTATTGGTCAATAAGGTTAACCTCTCCTCTTTTCATGTGCCTATAAACTCCTCTTTTCTCTCCTAATGGATACTTTAGTTTTCTCTTCACCATTTTGGATCGTTATTATTTGACCTAATTTCTGGCTGGAGAATAAATATATTCTGTGCAAGTTGTACCTTATTAAGAAAATAGTCATAAATGCAGATACATTCATTATCATAAATATAATCATGGTGAATAAAATCATTAGCTATATTACCCCAGTCGAGATTAGACAGGTGTTCCCTTAGTCCATTATAATCGGTAGAACGAAGATCGGAGACTTTTACCCTATTATCCTTATTCTCGTACTTCCAGGAAATATTAAAAGTAGTGGATTTGTGATCACTTGCGCCAAGCTCTTCAGTGATCTCCAGATTATTTACGAGGGTTTATTTGACAAGACCAGGTCGAGCAATTTATTACCTCTGGTAGGCTCTGTTACACACTGTTTCAGAAAGCAGTCCTGAACTACTTCCAGGAAGTCACTGGACTCCAGATTACCAGTCAGAGAAGTCCAGTCAATTTGACTAAAGTTAAAATTTTCTACTATTACTACGTTATCGTGTCTAGAAACCCTAACAATTTTGGTATATTATTCCTAAAATTAGTTTTTCTTGACTTTCTAGAAATTCTACCCAAACAAACTCTGTGACTTATCCATTTATTTTTATACCTTTTTTATGCAACAATTTATTTTTTTCTTGTACACCTCCTTTCCCATTATATCTATCTACATGGAACAACTTAAACCCCTGAATATGGCACTCGGCAATCATTTCCCGACTCTGTAAATTGCACCATGTTTCAGTTATTGCAATAACATCAATGTTACACGCACACGCTACCAAACGCATATCATTAATTTTATTCCTGGCGCTTCGACTATCAGTATAAAATACGTTTATATGTTTTTTTCTTCTGCAGCTTTTTTCTTTTCAGCTTTACTTCTACACTATTTCTGTTATTATCATTACTCAGTGTTACTCGATGACTATTATTATCCACACTAATCATTTTCCCTTCCTAAACCCATACCTCAAACTAATAGTAGTTTAAAGCCCTATTAACTCCCTCAACTGAACTAGAAAGAAAACCCACACCTGCCCTTGATAAACGAACTCCATCCCTGGCATACCTGTCATTTCTGCCATAGAAGAGGTCCCAGTTGTCAATGTATGGTACTGCATTATCTTTACAGTGTTTGTCCAGCCAACAATTAATGCCAATTGCTCTGGACAGCCATTCATTTCCAACACCCTTTCTTGGCAAAATACCACATAACAGGATTCCCTCCCTTCTTCCTAATTATGTCTATTGCTGTCCTATACCTTCTAACTAAATCCTCACTTCTACGCTTGCCAACATCATTGCCTCCGGCACTGAGGCAGATAATAGCATTGATCCCATTACCATTCATGATGTTGTCAAGCCACCTAACAATATTCTCCATCCCAGCAACAGGAAAGCAAACCCTCTGTCTTCTACTTCTATCCTTCAAGCAGAAGGCTCTATCCATGTCCCCAACGTTCTTTTGCGACGTTCCCAGTAGTCGACTCACAGTCGTCGGGTAGCACGGAGAATGGATTCAAAGTTTCCACAGCAGTCTCGTGGTTCTTCGTTGTTTCTGCCTCTCCATCCGTCCTCTTGATTCTCAGCTTCGTTCCATGCTGTCCTGCCACTGTCCAGGTTCCTTTTTTAATCTGGGGATTCACCACGGGAGGTTTACAATGAATCCTCTTGTAATCCTCAGTCAATCGCCAAATCTCGAGCTTAGCCACCCTCAGCTCCTCCTTAAGCTGCTGGTAGAGTTGCTCAATAGAAGACATCTTGGTTCAGTTTCACAGAGAGCACGCTAGATATGTTTCACAGGATCAGGGTCCACGTCACCACCGAGGAAGGTTCACGTCACCACTGAACAAGGTCCACATCACCATTGAGGAAGGTCCACGTCACCACTCAATATAGCATTAATTCAAGGCTTTTCCCAGTTTGACCGTAGTAAACTTTATCACTTTTTTACATGGAATCTTTTATATCAAAAGTTTTTCACTGTAACAAAATTGTTAAATACGGCTTTGATATTAAAGTTCATAAGTAGAGAAGGTATATCAAAAATGTTTTCTTGATATACCTTCTCTAAAATTTGGGAAGAATATAAGCTATGTTTGAATGGTCCTTGAAATTTCACTCGCATCATCATAAAGAGAAGGGTGAGGTGTAATGTCGACCATACATGCCTTCTGCTGTTCAGTTATTTTTATAGTTCCTTGATAATGTAAGAAAACACGAAAGCGCTTGCCTGCCGCAGTTTGGTAAATGATTCAAAACCACTTGTTTCGTGGTTTCATTGATATATATATATATATATATATATAAATATATATATATATATATATATATATATATATATATATATAAAATATATATATATATATATATATATATATATATATATATGTCGTGCGATTAGGTAAAACTGGTCAATTAGCAAGAACTCATCTAAAATTAAGTACTTTCTAAAATTTTCTCTTATACGTTTAAAGAAATATTTTTTCATTTATGTTAATGTAAGAATTTATAATTTTGTACCAAGAGAAACTTTGAAAACCTACCTAACCTTATTACAACAAGCGCAATTTAATTTAGCCTAACCCAACTAAATATATTTTAGATACGTTAACATTAATTTAATAATAAACAAACACAATGAAATATATTTTTTCGTTATGATCAGAATGATTTTGGCGAAATTATTGCATACACAAATTTTCACTTGTCTTATATGGCAAGGTGAGCTTGCTATTTAAGCAAAATCCAAGTTTTTATTCATTGATATATATATATATATATATATATATATATATATATATATATATATATATATATATATATATATATATATATATATATATATATATATATATATATATATATATTAATTTATGTTGATGTAAAAAATTAATAATTTTGTACCAAAAGAACCTTGGAAACATACCTAACCTTATTATAAGAAGCGCAATTTAATTTAGCCTAATCCAACTAAATAAATTTTTGACAAGTTTACAATAATTTAATAATAGACAAACACAATGGAATATTTTTTTTTCGTCAAGTTCAGAATGATTTTTGCGAAATTATTGCATACACAAGTTTTCGCTTCCCTTATTCGGCAAGAAAAGCATTGCTATTTAAGCTAAAATCGCAAGTTTTATCTATTCGGCACGACATGTGTACATAAATATATATGCTGTCCTTCACCCGTTACCGCACAGCTGGCGCCCTCCCACCCCCATGATGTCAACAATGTCACAAGAAGTGCCGGGTTCCCAGGAATCTTCACGACAGAGCCAACGCCGTGGAATCCGTCCACAAGGCATCTGCCAGGTGTGTCACAGGGAATGTGCACTCAACTGACAACATCCGTGCACACAATGGATGTCTAGGCTCCAGGAGAGCTCCAGATGGGAACAACCAACAGCGCCTCCCAGAAGACAGAGCTTACAGCTACCCTGGCTTCACCTCTACAGAGGACCTAAAATCTGCAATCAAATCAATCAAATTAACACCCGCCGGGCAAATGAGAACAACAGGACACCTGACGCCTCAAAAATCAGAGCCCAAATTAGCAAATAAATAGAAGAGGGTAATACTATTGGAGCACTGAGGCTTATAACCAGTGAGGATACCATCGCTCCTAGGGACGTCAGTACGGCACAAGCCCTGAAGGACAAACATCCACCCAGGGCTCCCAGTACCAACATTGACCTCCCTGACATTGCAGCAGGTGAAGAACATTTAACCTTACAGGACGCTGTTGTGTATAAAACGGCTATGTCATTTCCACAGGGCTCAACAGGAGGTTTCACCGGTTTAAGGCCACAACACTTAAAACAAATGCTCAATCCAGCACTTGGTGATGTTTCAGAGAGGTTGCTGTCTGAACTCACCAAATTTTCCAATGTGTGCCTGGCTGGCAGTGTCCCAGAGGCCATTAGACCCCCTTTTCTTTGATGCCTCGCTGTGTGCCCTCCGGAAAAAGGATGGAGGAATCACCTTTGGGCGCCTAGTCGCCAAGGCTGCAGTAAGAATGGAGAGTCAAGAGGCTGTTTCAATGTTGAAACCAACTCAGTTCGGTTTTGATGTTCAACAAGGCTGTGAAGCAGCTACCCACGGAGCACAAGTATACATCAACAACATGTCCGATGAAAAAGCCTTGATCAAATTGGACTTTGCTAATGCTTTCAACTTAGTCAGAAGGGAAGCTGCTCTCCAAGCAGTTTCTAGACACTTCCCTTCCCTCTATCCCTTCATAGAATCGTGTTATAGTGTGACTTCTAAACTATTGTTTGGGGACCATGAAATTGACTCGTGTGAGTGTGTGCAACAGGGAGACCCTCTCGCCCCCTTTCTATTATGTCTCGTCATCAAGGGAGTCACTCTCCAGTGAGCTCAATATCTAGTTCTTGGATGATGGTACCCAAGCTGGCACTACAGAATCTCTCCTAGAGGACATCAGAAAAATTAAAGACATGGAAGAGAGCATGGGCCTATCTTTAAACCCCACCAAATGTGAAATAGTTTCTACCAATCGACAGATGATCCAGAATATTAGTGCTGTTTTACCAGGAGCACGATCTATTGATCCAACCAACAGCACTCTCCTTGGTGCTCCTCTTTACCCAATGCCATAGATCTGATCCTAGAAAAAAAATCTCATACCTCAGGACAATGGAAGGCAGGATGAAAAACATCGATACACATGATGCCTTCTACCTACTCACCAGGTGCCTGTCAATCCCAAAACTTACCTACTTCCCGAGATGCTCCCCAGCCTTCAGCAGTTCGAAACTCAAGGAATATGACTCTTTCCTCAAGACCATGCTAGAGAGTATATTGAATCTTTCCCTCGAAGATGGACAATGGTTGCAAGCCTCACTTCCAGTCAGGCTTAGGGGGTGGGAGTAAGCAAATCCTCCCAGATTGCTCTACCAGCTTTCCTATCCTCTTCCATAGCATCAAATGAGTTAATAAAACAAATTCTTCCGGACAACCTCAGTGACTTAGCAGGAATACAGGACCCTAGCTATGCCAGTGCCATCACTGAATGGGAGACTCTTGCTGCTCCAGCACCAAAACCTAGTGGAACACTGGTCTACAAACAGTCAAGTTGGGATGGCCCCATCGCTGAAAAGGTGCTTGCCAACATACTTAGGGCTGTAACATCAGACAGGAAGACTGCCCGTCTCCAAGCTGTGAGTGCACATCTCTCTAGGGACTTCCTCCAAACAGTTTCCATTTCGGCACTGGGAACACGCCTCGACCCTAAGACCTTCTGTATTGCAGTGGCTCTGCGCCTTGCTGCCCCAATTCACACGGAATATACATGTATTTACGCGGTTTAACTGTTCCAAAACCAAGGGCTAGCATGCAAGACACAATGAAGTCAACGACATCATAAAGAGAACCCTTGCTACAGCTGGATGCCCAGCCGAGAGAGATCCTCGATCACTAGCAGCCAACAATACCCACAACCCAGCAAACTACCACGACGGGATCACCATCTATCCTTGGAAGAATGGCAAGCTCTTAGCATGGGACTATACCTTTGTGTCGACACTGGCTGACACTTACATCCATCACAGTGTCGGGCGACAGGGAGGAGCTGCTGAACACAGGGAGGAGTACAAGATCAGAAAGTACAGTGACATAATCCAACAGTATCAATTTGTCCCAGTGGGATCAGAAACCTTGGGATCATGGGGAAAAAATGCCACACGTTTCCTTAAAGAACTGGGTTCCAGACTCATTGACACCACCAGGGACCCAAGGGCAGCCACTTTCATGTTCCAGCACCTCAGCGTGGCCATCCAGAGGGGAAATGCTTGCTGCATACTTGGCATAAATTTTTTATATATTGTACCAATGTATTCATGTTTGTGTTCTCTGTCAATGTATTCTGTCTATTAATAAAGTTCATATATAATATATATATATATATATAATATATATATATATATATATATATATATATATATATATATATATATATATCCTATTTAACTTTTGGTTTTCTTTTTTTCTCCTGTGGATGACAGCGCAGAAACATAGGAATTAGGCCCCAGGAGGGTTAACAGGAGTACATCTAGATATATATTTCGTCTGAGAGAGTGAAAGGAATAACTCAACCAAACTTTTAATCAGACGGCAGAGGTAGTTGGCTGCAAATCAATTACACCGGGAGAAAGAAACAGAAAATACGGGAATTAGAGCATAAATAAGATACTCACACAGAGATCCTTAGATGAAAACAAGAGAAATAAGAGTCACCAATAAAATAAAATAGCAAGAGAGAGAGAGACAAACAGTGACCGGAGCCCCACGTCTCTTCCCGGGTACTTGCGGTAGTGACCAGAGGGGAATGGGGGCGGTGGTAGGAAGTGGTTGCTGGGTAATGCTGGTGTACAGTTTTGTTAAATGTCTAGTTGGGCTTCAGGTAATTACAAGCGTCTCCAAGCGAGGTAATTGTGAACAGAACATTAAGCTGGCTCAACCATTCTTTGACTTGAAAAAAAAAGGGGCAGGAGCGAGAGATAAGTGGTCGGTAAGAGACAGGTAGAACGGACGTTATCGGGGTTAGTGTGTCTGGGGAAGCTAGTGACGTGTGAAGGAGGTGACGGATCCTTCTTTCTCTTCATTCCTCAAGAGCAGCAGCAGCAGCAGCAGCAGCAGTAGCAGCAGCACCAGCTTCGTGCATTATAATTACCGAGTAAAGAAGGTGGGATGCGATTTCCTGTGTAGCAAGGCTGATACTATTCACTTTCTCCTTCTTTCTTTTTTTTATTATTAGTATTATTTAATTATAATTATTTTTATTATTATTATTATTAGTATAATTATTATTATTTTAATTAAAATTATAACTATTATTATTATTATTTTTTTTATTATTATTATTAGTAGTAGTAGTAGTAGTAGTAATATTGTTGTTGTTATTATTATTATTATTATTATTATTATTATTAATATTATTATTATTATTATTATTATTATTATTATTATTATTATTATTATTATCGGTATTGCTTAAATACACATTTAAAATTTTATTATAATAATTTTGTATTAACTGACATTTGTACCAGTTCAATATATGTCTTATAATACATTACATAGACAGTCAGCCCTTCAGTGGTGTCTTAGCCGCGGTCAGGAGAGCCAGTCAACACGCTGGAGGCAGATCAGGCTGGCAGGAATTCTTAAACGATTCGAGAATGAGGCAAGGCACGAAAACAGAATACGACCAGATTATTAAACTTATGAAAAGAGAGAGAGAGGTAATTTAAATGAATGATAAGTCGCAAAGAGTCGTCAGATGGTGTTGCAGTGTAGGATTGGTTATCGACCCAAGATAGCAATCCGAAGGATTTGGAGTTCTAATTAACCTCGGGAAAGCATTCGCAATTTCTAACTACGTTCAGATTACTTTGTGAATTATAACCCATCTCAAGCGGATCACAAGCTCCCCTAACGAGTGCACAAATATCTAGCTTAATAAAGAGGATAAACCTTTATATTTTAAAAGCGAATTTATATTCAGAGATGGCTGTATTCTGTCCTCTGGGAGTGGGAAACACTGCCCATGTAGAGGGCATAGTCACTTAAAAATTATTAAGTAACAGTAAATTCCGTGCATTATCTTGTAGGTTCTTCATTTTATTCTTTGAACTTTGTGCTATAAAACAAAAAAGCTAATATACGCAATGACAAGAACCATCGTTACACCAGGCAAGTCACGTGTGTTAACATGAGTGGGGGAAACGTTGCTAGGCTCACACCTCATGTTGCAAACTCCGGCATGACTGCAGAGTGCAGCAGGCAGAACAAACTCTGCCTTTTAAATGTCTCACTGTATACGGGCGGACGTTAACCTCACACAACAACGACCTTCACAGTAAAGTAAAATAACTTAGCTTTCGTCTAGAGGTGCGTCAACACGAGAGCCTCATAGAGTGTCCAGGTTGCATGCGTTGCCGTATCTTTTTATTTGGGTAATGTTTTGACGATAGTCTTATTGAAAATCACCAATTGTAGTTTCTTCTCCAGCCTTTCAGGTCATCATTATCAGAAGTCAGTGCCGAATAAAAAAATGCTAGTTATATCAAAACAAAACAGAGTATATGGTTATTAAAAAAAATAGTTGTTTTTGTAATTATTAAGATGCGTTTGCTGAGTGTTGTCTCTCCTCTCAAGATCTGAGAGGCTATTTTATTTTTTTCCATAGATCATGTAGTGTATAGTCCTTTTAGAAGTCATCACTGCTACCTTTAATATTTGAGGGTATCGGCCTACGCTTTCCTCCTCTGATTTCATTATGAAGATGTCCTAGTGACTCCTGCTTAGCTTCTCTGTCAAGCTCTACCAGCGTTACTCTCACCTTGCGTCTTATTATTTGTTCTGTAATGGCCATGTTCCTTCTCATGACCACTTGTATGTAGCTTGGCTGGGTGCGTTACTCTTGTAGGTCCTGTGGGTTAGAGCGTCATGTGTTTTCGCTCACCATGAGGTGGGCCAAAGCAGCATGGGTTCGAATCCTTGGCTAGTCGCAGTGTTGTTATTGATCAATACCACTCGTTCGTGATTACAATAATATAAAATACTGCTCGTTGGGCTAGTACACCAAACAGGGAGGAGAATGAAATTAGCTCAGAGGCGTCCACACCACCGTATGTCCTCGGATGACCGTAAAACACCTAGCTTGGCTGGGTGCGTCATTCTTGTAGAATTGCGTTGTCCTATGGGTTAGAGCGTTATGTGTCTTCGCTCACCATGATATATATATATATATATATATATATATATATATATATATATATATATATATATATATATATATATATATATCAGCCAAGGATTCGAACCCATGCTGCTTTGGCCCGCCTCTAGCCATAGTGATGTTAATAGAAGTAAATCAACATAAAAACGAATACATCAGATTAAAAATAATTCATAAATGTTTTAACAGTATAAGAAATCACTATCTTCACTTTTTTCCAGCTTTATTCATTAGATATTCTATGAGTCTATTCTTAAATTGTTTTATACCAAGACTGGCCTGGACAAAAGCAGGTAACCCGTCTCGCTCCTTCATGGATGTGTATCAGAAGGTGTATGGGACCTGGTCATGGCACCTGGCCATGGTACCTGGCCATGGCACCTGGCCATGGTACCTGGTCATGGCACCTGGCCATGGCACCTGGCCATGGGACCTGGTCATCTACTGCGGGTAGTAAAAAAAAAAATTAATGAATGAAACACTTGGGCAACATTTGAGAATCTTTACTGAGAAAACGTTTCGCCAGCCAGTGGCTTCTTCAGTGTATTAAAGAAAGAAAAGGTGGAAGATGAGGTGTTTGAGGTAGTCAGTCCCTCAGCCTGGACTCTATGTGTTCAGTCCATCAACTTTGAGATTGATGGACTGAGCACATTGAGTCCAGCCTGAGGGACTGATTACCTCAAACTCCTCCTCCTCATCTTCCACCGTTCGTCTCTGTATTGGACTGAAGAAGCCACTGCCTGGCGAAACGTTTCCTAAATAAAGTGTCCCAAACATTGCACAAGTGTCTCATTCTTCAATTCGTAGGTTTTCAAAATCATTTACATCAAAATAAAAATTAAGTTCACTTGCCCAAGTACAACATTGGATTTAGTTCTTAACCTTCACCAAATTTGCAGTAAGATATTCTCAACACTGGTTGTCGTGAGTCTGTATACATAGTCGACCTCCAGCTACCTTAATCTATCTGCCACTTTAATCATTTCCTGCTAGTATTTTTCATCCTGGCCTATATTTTCTCTTGGACCCGCAGGGTTAATCTCACCATCGTATTTTGGGTGATTTGTAGTCTGTTTTTTTATTTTTTAAAAGCAGAGTACTATGAAAAACAGAAATGGTCTACATGACATTGTATAAGAGCTTGACATAGGGTTTTGCTTGCTTGATGAGGCAGGCATCGTTCCTCTCTACAGTACTTTAACCGGGCATTTGCCAGCATTTTAAACTACATTGTTCGCTGTCAGTTCATCTGGTATGAAAGGGTCAAAGGCTATTCTTTGATATTTCACTGAAATTACTGCTGAGATGAGTTCAGTTTTAAATAGTATCTTAAAATTATTTGCTCTTCCTCTTTTACCTTTTGAGCCAAATAGTAACTTCCGTTGTTCATAATTAAAGCAACAGACTGTTTTCTATTAACCATTTCTTACAGGACTCTACTTCCAATGCTTTAGCTATCTTCCTTTAGCTATCTTCCGTGAATATTTTCCTGATACTAAGAGAGCCCTGACAACTGCATACAGTAGGAGTCTACACTAATGGGCATGTCATTTACATGACACTAGAAGAGCAGGGGTCCCAGAGTCTTCCTTGTGGAACTCCATAAGTTTTCGGCAAGAATTCTGATTCTTTATTATTAACTTTGACAATTTCTTTCCTGATACTCGGAAAAGACTTAAACCAGTTTGCAGAGGCAATACCGGTAGCTTGCAGCTTCTAACTTAATGAACTATGGTTAATAGGTCTAAAGTGACCATTTCTCTGAAATTTCCTTTGACTCTTGGTTTCTTACTTAATCCATCATGTTAATAATTAATAAGTCATCTGGAGAATGAAATCTCCTGAAACCTGAATGGTAACTTTGTAGAATGTTATATTCATTAAGATGCCTAGCTACTTAGTAATATACTACTTTCTCTAGGACTATGGACATAACGGAGGTATACTAACTGCCCTACAGTTACTGACAGCTGATTTATATTTTTCTTTAAACTAGAGTGACTCTGGCCGACTTGAGCTAGTCTGGCACGATATTACAGGTTATGGATGACTTGGTCATAAGAGCTGTGGCTAGTTTCATTTCAGAGTCACCATCGTTTAGGAATTTCGCTGGAATGTTATCAGGTCCGGTGCTTTGTGGTTGGGCTCAGCTTAGTTTCTTGAGTACAAGTTCATAAGATACATAACAAAAATAACCCGCACTTTTTTAAATGGTCCAAGTCGGACCGAAACGTCGTAAGTTTCTCTCACCTATATGCGGATTATTTGTGTATTGTTCCAGTCACTAGATTGTTCTTTATAAGATACACCTGAAAGCTGGAAATTCTTTGGAATATTGTTGCACTATTTACGAGTCGCGTAGAGAGAGTTGACACTGTGTGCACACTCGGTGTTCTCACAGCTGAGAACTACGTAATCCGCGTTCTTCATGGGATTTGAGAAGAGGATTGAAGAGGTGTGGGTGAATCATTACACTTGGAAATTTCAAAGGCACTTTTGCTAGAGGGGAAAACCCCTATTACTATACGACGTTTCACACACACACAAGAACACATGTACACACAATCACATACACCACCCAATGGCCTGGTGGTTAAAGCTCTCGCTTCACACGGCGAGTGTCTGGGTTCGATTCCCAGCGAGGGTATGTTCACCCATCAGTAAAATGGGTACCTGGGAGTTAGTCGACTGGTGTGGGTCGCATCCTGGGACAAAACTGACCTAATTTGCCCGAAATGCTCTGCATAACAAGCGGCTTTCTATATAGTAGTATGTCATTGCTGTCAGCTAGGCCTGTATAACATGTACATGTACTCTTAGTAAATAAAGATATTATTATTATTACATATACATACATACATTAGATATATACATACATAGTTTAGGAAGTGACGTAGTGGAGGCAGGCTCCATACATAGCTTTAAGAAGAGGTATGATAAAGCTCATGGCGCAGGGAGAGTGACCAAGTAGCGGCCAGTTAACAGGCGGGGCCAGGAGCTATGACTCGACCCCTGCAACCACAACTAGGTGAGACCTAGGTGAGTACATACATACATACATACATACATACATACATACATACATATATACATACATACATACATACATACATACATACATACATACATACATACATACATACATACATACATACATACATACATACATATATACATACATACATACATACATACATACGTACATACATGCATACGTACATACATACATACATACGCACGTCCGCACATACGCACGTATGCACGCACGTATGCACGCACGCACGTTCCTTTCCGCTCCCGTGCTTCTCTTGACAAAAGAAACAACGTCCTTCCACATGGGGATATTTTTTGTCCAATGCGGCCAGTGCCCTATTCTCCTTTCCTGAAAACTGGAAGCTTCAATTCACGGCCAATTAGGGCAGAATGGAGTGGTGAAATAAGGGCAGTAGAGTGCGATCCCAGGGGAGAGGAAGGGGGGAGTGCTATTGCCCACCAGAGTGCCCTATACCCACCACAGTGATACCAACTCAGAAACACATCCTCCAATATTTGTTTACCAACAGTAACCCTAATATCCTCACAGATCAAAAACTAAAAATATTCCCATGTGATGTCTATTAACCCATAGATCAATAAGCTGACATTAATTACTTTGTCCTGAGGTTGAGTGTCCGGGTAATTGAAGACGCAGGTGTTGGCAACTGTGCTCGGAGCCGACAAAGAGACAAACAAGTTTTCCCTAATCTGTCAGAAAGTACAAAACAGTGAAGTGACGGGCCATTTAGAGGTGGCTGTGCGGAAGAGAGTGAACCCTCGTAATCCTTTGGTCCCGTGCAGTGAACATGATTAACAGAGGGATTATGTATTCTCCTGAGCTGTGTTGGTGATGAACAGGATATTTTCGGAAAGAGAGAGAGAGAGATGACGTAGATAACAGCTCGTAGCTTATAAATAAAGTTAGAAACTTTAACCTAATCTTGTAAAACCGTGTGGAGAGAGAGAGAGAGAGAGAGAGAGAGAGAGGAGAGAGAGAGAGAGAGAGGGGAAGTTAGATTAACTACGAAGGGGAAGAGAACTATGAATAAGTAAATCAAGAGCAACGATATAATAAAGTGATCCACGAATTAGGTTCTTCAAACGAGTAATAAAAAGACTGTACATCGACAATAAAGGTAAGCAGTAAATATTAGGTCTGTGGTATTCACTTGTTAGTCTTTATTCCTCGTCAGTCCATCAACCAGTTAACATTTTTGTTCAGGGGACTTTTTTTTATATTTAGTAAAATTATCTACATGAACAATATGCTGCTACTCCGTTCCATGTGACAGTTACACAGTGGGAATGAAAACTACATATGTTTTATTCCATTACACATGGGTTACATAGGCTTGAAATGTGTCAGGATGAGCTGGGAGACTTCAGAACTGCAATAAGAATATCGGCAAGTATTCTATTGAAGGTTCAGCAGCTACGGGACTTTCAAAAGTTTCGTCCGTGATATATTCTATGGAGGAGGAGCCTGGACACTGGTGTCATTTCACAGTCATTAAAAACCACTGATAAAGCCACTCCACAAAGGTGGCACTATAGACCGATAGTGCAGACGTCCCACATTATCAAGATTTTTGAAAGGGTCCTACGAAGCAAGATTGCCAGTCACATGGAGTCCTAGCAGTTGCACAACCCAGGTCAACATGGGTTCTGAACAGGTCGCTCCTGCATCTTGCAGTTGCTGGACCACTACAACATGGTCTTGGATACAATGGAAGACAAGCTATGTTATACTAACACCCGTCCCTCTAGGATGCTACCCACAACAGTCGACTAACATCCATGTGCCTAATTACTGCTAAGTGAAAAGGGGCAGCAGGTGTAAGGAAACATGCCCAAAGCTTCCACCCGTGCTGTTGATCTAACCACGGTCCCTCAGTATGTGAGCTGAGGGAGCTACTAAGTGAGCCATTCCTACCAAGTAATCAGCTCTCTCTCTCTCTCTCTCTCTCTCTCTCTCTCTCTCTCTCTCTCTCTCTCTCTCTCTCTCTCTCTCTCTCTGTCTCTCTCTCTCTCTCTCTCTCCTGCGACGTTACCACGAGATGTTATTTACTAAAATTACTCCGATAGTTTGTAATATTCTTCCAATTATTACGTATCTTAATGTGTCCTCTCCATATTATTAGTGAAGGAAAAATAAACACAAATACTGGATAACGCTATCCTTTATTGCCAACGTTTCGCCCACACAGTAGGCTTTATCAAGTCACAAACACATCTACCTGGGTACAGAGTACATGATGTAGAGGAATGGTTCAGAGAACCGACAAGTTGATAAATTAGACACATATGCAACACTTGGGAATCTTTATTGAAGAAACGTTTCGCCACACAGTGGCTTCATCAGTCCAATACAAAGTAGAAAGTTGTAAGGAGAGGAGGAGTTTGAGGTAATCAGTCCCTCGGCCTGGAGTCGATGTGTTCAGTCCATCAATCGCATGCCCTGAGCTGCTTTGGGAATTAGTGTGAAGGGGTGCAATTATGGCTAGCTGCTGCAGTGTTTTAAAGCGTGAGGTTGGGGTGTTGAGGAGGGAGCTCCTGCTTCTCCAGGAGGAATTTAGGAGGCTGAAGGTTCACCTCTATGGCGTTGGAAGTGAGAATGAAGTGGCTGGAGTGGTGGAGGGGAAAAGGGATACCAGTAGTGAGGTGCAGTCTGCCACTACCTGCGAGGAGGGTAAAGGGGGGAAGGAGGAAAGGGCTACCAGGAGTGAGGTGCAGTCCAGCACCTGCTACAAGTGGCAAGTGGTTCCCAGTAATGGCAGGAACATCAAAATAAGGAAAGTTAAGAGAGAAGATTTGAAGGTAGGAAATCGCTTCTCTGTTCTTCAGGATGAGTGTACTCCAGAGGCCAGTGAAGGTAAAGGTACTACTTCCCCTGCTAATAGAGGTAAGCAAATTCTTGTGGTAGGTGACTCGCAGGTAAGATATATGGACCGTGCTTTCTGTAATAGGAATAAGAGGGCAGAGAGAGGGTGTGCTTCCCTGGAGCTGGTGTTGGAGACATAGTCAACAGGTTAGATAATATCATGTCAGGTAATGGGAACAAGCCCATTATCTGTCTCAGTGCTGGTGGAAATATTGGGAAGGGTAGGAGAGAAATTCAGATAAGACAGGTCAGCTATAGAGCTAATTAAGTCCCAAAGGGAGGGGGCCCAATCATATGAGCATCTTGCCTAGAAGGGGGGTGGAAATGAATGGTTGTCAGGGCAATTGGTGCAAAATTTCTGGTAGACAGATACGAAGGAACTTTCAATCCCATTCATTGACAATGGGACAACTTTTTGGGGAAAATGATATGTATGCAAGGGATGGGGTACATCTCTTGGGACAGGGGGGGAACACTTGCCAACTCAAAAGGGATTTGGGCATGCCCGTATTTTAAACGATAGATGATGAGGGATGGGTGTGTGTGGGAAAAAGTCAGTTTGCAACACTAGGGCTGAAAACAGTAAGGAAAAAGACATTCATCATAAAGTTACAAAAGGGCAATGGATCAGGGCAGCAAACAAAGGAGACAGCAGGGGGAAAAAAAGAGACAGCTCCTTAAGGTTTACTATACTAATAGAGGAGTGTAAGAAATAAGATAGATGAGCTAAGATTAATTCAAGTGCAGGGAAAAATAGATATTATTGCTATAAAGAGACCTGGGTCAATCTGAAAGATAGAGAGTTGCCCTTTTGAATGTCACATACAAGGCTATAAATTATTCCACACTGATAGGGGCAACAGGGAAAGGGGGGTGGAGAAAGGGTGTACGTCAGAGACAATTTAAAATGTTGTGTTAGACAAGAAAAAAATTAGAAGCGTCAGCCACTGAATCTCTTTGGGTTTCACTTCTTTAGGGCCGGGAAAACTTATTTTGGGTGTGAAAGGCCCCCCAAAACTTGATAGGGAGGCAGTAAACTTCTGGGGTGAAATTTAAGGCATCTACACATGAAATGTTGTGCAATGGGAGTTTTAAATTTAAAA
>WNWK01012577.1:0-58987 GCA_009830355.1 Cherax destructor
CCCTGATTTATTTTTAAGTCAAACAAATTCAAATTCAAATTAAAATTTTTTTATTTCTATAATATACATAGGGGGGTGTAATTATAGTAATGTACATTTTATGAAGTAGATATTACAAGATGGCCAAGAATATCCTCAGGCAGTTGATGCAGTGTTTAATAATATCTTTGTGTATTAAGCCCTCAAAGGCAGTGGGACCGGACATCTCTCCGTGGGTCCTTAGAGAGGGAGCAGAGACACTGTGTGTACCAATAACAAAATCTTCAAACATCCATTGAAACTGGGCAGCTATGAAGTATGGAAGATGGAAAAAATAGCCCCAGTCAGTAGCGGCCAATAGGCACTGCAGAACTGCAGCACCCTATTTTCACTGATATTATCGATAAGATTCTATTAATGAGTCTTTTTTTTAATTTTTTTTATACTTGTACATTATATAACCTTTAAGCAATGTCAGTAGCCATCCCCTGTACATGAAAAATTAAAAAAATCCTTGTTGGAATGTCACTTCACAGTTCCAGACTGGTGTTTGGGTGTTGTGGCATGCGCACATGTCCGAATAATACGCTGCACACTGAGTAGAGAGATCACTGCGCTGATGCAGGCCGCCCTGTTGTGTAAGGTGTGTTTCTTTTGACTCAGCGACGTGTGCTGTGCTTAAAAACCATGTACCATATTCTTGAATGTGATAAAGTGTAGAATTAGATGATTATTATGCTTCCAGCTATTTGATTTAATTCATAGTTTTTCGGTTCAGATTATCAGGAGGAGAGTGGTGGAGCACCAAAGAAAGGAACAAGCTCATAAAATGACAACCAGCACGGTTTCAGGGAAGGAAAATCCTCTGTCACAAACCTACTGGAGTTTTATGACAAGGAAAAATTAAGTAAGATACGAGAGAGAGGGTGGGTAGATTGCATTTTCGGACTGCAGAAGGCCTTCAAAACAGTTCCCCGAGGTTGGGGCAAAGCATGCATAACAGGAAAGGCACTGCAATGGATCAGAGAATATCTGACAGGGAGGCAACAACGAGTCATGATATGTGACGAGGTGTCCAGAAGGCGCCTGTGACGACCGGGGCCACAGGGGCGACCTAGAACCAGTGCTGTTTTTGGTTATTGAATGACATGACGGAAGGGATAGACTCAAAAGTGTTCCTATTTGTAGATGACGTGAAGTTAATGAGTAAAAACCCAAATCTGATGAGGATCAGGCAGGACTACAAAGACTTGGACAGGCTGCTAGCATGGTTCAGCAACTGGCCTCAAATTTAACCCCGCCAAATGCATGAAGATCGGGGAAGGGCAAAGAAGACCGCAGACAAAGTATAGGCTAGGTCAGGCCCATACTGGAGTATGCAGCACCAGTTTGGAACCCTACCTGTCAAATACGTCAAGAAATTAGAGAAAGTACAGAGGTTTGCAGCAAGACTAGTCCCAAAGCTAAGGGGCATGTCCTAAGAGGAGAGGTTAAGGGAAATCGACCTGACGACACTGGAGGACAGGAGGGTTAGGGGAGACATGATAACGATATATAAAATACAGCGAGGAATTGACAAGGTGGACAAAGACAGGATGTTCCAGAGACAGGGCACAGACACAAGGGGTCACAGTTGGAAGTTGACGACTTGGATGAGTCAAAGGGAGGTTAGGAAGAATTTCTTCAGTCACAGATTTGTCAGGAAGTGGAATAGCCTGGACAGTGACGTAGTGGAGGCAGGAGTCATACATAGTTTTAAGACGAGGTTTGATAAAGCTCACGGAGCAGGGAGAAAGAGGACCTAGTAGCGGTCAGCGAAGAGGCGGAGCCAGGACTCTGTACACTGTGTACGTTAGGCCCATACTGGAGTATGCAGCACCAGTTTGGAACCCACATCTAGCCAAGCACGTAAAGAAGCTAGAGAAAGTGCAAAGGTTTGCAACAAGACTAGTCCCGGAGCTAAGGTGTATGTCCTACGAGGAGAGGTTAAGGGAAATCGACCTGAAGACACTGGAGGACAGGAGAGATAGGGGGGACATGATAACGACACATAAGATACTGAGAGGAATAGACAAGGTGGACAGAGACAGAATGTTCCAGAGATGGGACACAGCAACAAGGGGACACAGTTGGAAGTTGAAGACTCAAATGAATCACAGGGATGTTAGGAAGTATTTCTTCAGTCATAGAGTGGTCGGGAAGTGGAATAGCTTGGGAAGCGATGTAGTGGAGGCAGGTTCCATACATAGCTTTAAGGAGAGGTATGATAAAGCTCATGGAGCAGGAGCATGACCCAGTAGCGGCCAGTGAAAGGCGGGGCCAGGAGCTATGAATCGACCCCTGCAACCACAACTAGGTGAGTACAACTAGGTGAGTACACACACACTGTCAGGAAGACAGCAGCGAGTCATGGTACGTGGTGAGGTGTCAGAGTGGGCGCCGGTGACGAGCGGGGTACCACAGGGGTCAGTCCTGGGATCAGTGCTGTTTCTAGTATTTGTGAACGACATGACGGAAGGAATAAACTCCGAAGTGTCCCTGTTTGCAGATGATGTAAAGTTGATGAGAAGAATTCAGTCGGACGAGGACCAGGCAGAACTACAAAGGGATCTGAACAGGCTGCAAGCCTGGTCCAGCAATTGGCTCCTGGAGTTCAACCCCACCAATTGCAAAGCAAAATCATGAAGATTAGGGAAGGGCAAAGAAGACCGCAGACGGACTACAGCCTAGGGGGCCAGAGACTGCAACCCTCAATCAAGGAAAATGACCTTGGGGTGATTATAACACCAGGAACATCTCCTAGAGGCGCACATCAACAAATAACTGCTGCAGCATATGGGCGCCTAGCAAACCTAAGAACAGCATTCGGACATCTTAATAAAGAATCGTTCAGGACCCTGTACACTGTGTACGTTAGGCCCATACTGGAGTATGCAGCACCAGTTTGGAACCCACACCTAGCCAAGCACGTGAAGAAGCTCGAGAAAGTGCAAAGGTTTGCAACAAGACTAGTCCCGGAGCTAAGGGGTATGTCCTACGAGGAGAGGTTAAGGGAAATCGACCTGACGACACTGGAGGACAGGAGAGATAGGGGAACTTGATAACAACATATAAGATACTGAGAGGAATTGACAAAGTGGACAGAGACAGAATGTTCCAGAGATGGGACACAGCAACAAGGGGACACAGTTGGAAGTTGAAGACTCAGATGAATCACAGAGATGTTAGGAAGTATTTCTTCAGTCACAGAGTGGTCGGGAAGTGGAATAGTTTAGGAAGTGATGTGGAGGCAGGCTCCATACATAGCTTTAAGAAGATTTATGATAAAGCTCATGGCGCAGGAGAGTGACCCAGTAGTGGCCAGTGAAGAGGCGGGGCCAGGAGCTATGAATCGACCCCTGCAACCACAACTAGGTAAGTACACTAGCCGAGGTTGCCAGAAGAGCCCACATGGGAAGAGCAAAGTTACTAATTATGGGTGATTTCAATCACAAGGAGATTGATTGGGAAAACCTGGAGCCCCATGGAGGTCCTGAATCATGGAGAGCCAAGATGATGGATGTGGTACTGGAAAACCTCATGCATCAACATGTTAATGACACTACCAGGTGGGGATGATCCAGCAAGACTGGACCTAGTATTCACCTTGAGTAGTTCGGACATCGAGGATATCACGTATGAAAGGCCCCTTGGAGCTAGTGATCATTTGGTTCTGCGTTTGATTATATAGTTGACCTACAAGTGGAGAGGGGAGCAGGAATAGGAAGGGAGAAACGAAACTACAAAAGGAGGGACTACACAGGCATGAGGAACTTCCTACAAGACGTTCAGTGGGAGAGAGAATTGGCAGGAAAACCAGAAAAAGAAATGATGGAATATTGACAACCAAATGCAAAGAGGCAGAGGAGAGGTTTGTCCCCAAGGAAACAGAAGTAACGGGAAGACCAGAACGAGTCCTTGGTTCACCCAAAGGTGTAGCGAGGCAAAAACTAAGTGCACTAGAGAATGGAAAAAGTACAGAAGACAAAGGACCCAGGAAAATAAAGAGATTAGCCGAAGAGCCAGAAACGAATATGCACAGGTTAGAAGGGAGGCTCAGCGACAATACGAAAATGATATAACATCAAAGTCAAGTCTGACCCTAAGCTGTTGTACAGCCACATCAGGAGGAAAACAACAGTCAAGGACCAGGTAATCAGGCTGAGGAAGGAAGGTGGGAGTTCACAAGAAACGACCAAGAGGTATGTGAGGAGCTCAACATGAGAATTAAAGAAGTATTTACAGATGAGACAGGAAGGACTCCAGGAATTCAGAATAGGGAGGTATACCAACAAGTGCTGGATGAAATACACACAACCAAGGAGGAGGTGAAGAAGCTGTTATGTGAATTCGATACCTCAAAAGCGGTGGGACCTGACAACATTTCTCCGTGGGTCCTTAGAGAGGGAGCAGAGATGTTAAGTTTGCCACTAACAAAAATCTTCAACACTTCCATTGAAACTTGGCAACTACCTGAGGTGTGGAAGATGGCAAATGTAGTCCCAATTTTTAAGAAAGGAGACAGACACGAGGCATTAAATTACAGACCTGTGTCACTGACGTGTATAGTATGCAAAGTCATGGAGAAGATCATCATGCACTCCGCTCCAGGCCCAGACTCATGGAACTCCGTGTTCATCAAGAACTGCAAGAAGCCCCTATCACATGCTTTTAACATCCTATGGAGAGGGAGCATGGATACTGGGATCGTCCCGCAGCTACTAAAAACAACAGACATAGCCCCGCTCCACAAAGGGGGCAGTAAAGCAATAGCAAAGAACTACAGACCAATTGCGCTAACGTCCCATATCATAAAAATCTTTGAAAGGGTTCTAAGAAGCAAGATCGCCACCCATCTTGATACCCATAAATTGCACAACCCAGGACAGCATGGGTTTAGAGCAGGCCGCTCCTGTCTGTCCCAACTACTCGACCACTACGACAAGGTCCTGGATGCTCTAGAAGATAAACAGAATGCAGATGTTATATACACAGATTTTGCAAAAGCCTTTGACAAGTGTGACCATGGTGTAATAGCACACAAAATGCGTGATAAAGGAATAACAGGAAAAGTTGGTAGATGGATCTATAATTTCCTAACATGTAGAACACAAAGAGTAGCAGTCAATAGAGTAAAGTCTGAGGCAGATACTGTGAAAAGCTCTGTTCCACAAGGCACAGTACTTGCTCCCATCCTATTCCACATCCTCATATCAGACATTGACAGGGATATAAGCCACAGTGCTGTGTCTTCCTTTGCAGATGACACCCGAATCTGTATGACAATGTCCACCGTTGAAGATACTGCAAGACTCAAGCAGACATAAACCAAATCTTTAAATGGGCTGCAGAAAACAATATGAAGTTCAATGATGAGAAATTTCAATTACTCAGATACGGAAAAAGTGAAGAAATTAAAATCTCATCGGAGTACAAAACTAATTCCAACCACACAATAGAGCGAAAAACTAATGTCAAAGACCTGGGAGTGATCATGTCAGAGGATCTCACCTTCAAGGACCATAACAAAGTAGCAATTGCATCTGCTCGAAAAATGACAGGATGGATAATGAGAACCTTCAAAACCAATTTCTGGACCAGGCTTGCAGCCTGTCCAGATCCCTTGTAGTTCTGCCTGGTCCTCGTCCGATTGAATTCTTCTCATCAACTTCACATTATCTGCAAACAGGGACACTTCGGAGTCTATTCCTTCCGTCATGTCGTTCACAAATACCAGGAACAGCACCGGTCCTAGGACTGACCCCTGTGGAACCCCACTCGTCACCGGCGCCCACTTTGACACCTCGCCACGTACCATGACTCACTGCTGTCTTCCTGACAGGTATTCCCTGATCCATTGTAGTGCCTTCCTGTTACCCCTGTCTGGTCCTCCAGCTTCTGCACTAATCTCTTGAGTGGAACTGTGTCAAACGCCTTCTTACAATCCAAGAATATGCAATGTACTCACCCCTCTCTCTCTTGTCTTATTGCTGTCACCCTGTCGTAGAACTCCAGTAGGTTTGTGACACAGGATTTCCCGTCCCTGAAACTGTGTTCGCGCGTCGTTGATAATCTCATTCCTTTCTAGGTGCTCCACCACTCTTCTCCTGACTATCTTCTCCCTGACCTTGCATACTATACATGTCAGTGATACTGGTCTGTAGTTTAGTGCTACGTTCCTGTCTCCTTTTTTAAAAATTGGAACTACATTTGCTGTCTTCCATACCTCAGGTAGTTGCCCTGTTTCGATAGATGTGTTGAAGATTGTTGTTAGGATACACATAGCTCCTCTGCTCCCTCTCTCAAGACCCATGGAGAGATGTTATCTGGCCCCATCGCCTTTGAGGTATCCAGCTCGCTTAGTAGCCTCTTCACTTCCTCCTCAGTTGTGTGTATTGTGTCCAGCACCTGATGGTGTACTCCTACCTCTCCTCCTTTCTGGAGGCCTTTCTATCTCCTCTGTGAACACCTCTTTGAATCTCATGTTGAGCTCCTCACACACTTCGCGGTCATTTTTGTGACCTCCTCTCCTTCCTTCCTCAGCCTGATCACCTGGTCCTTGACTGTTGTTCTCCTCCTGATGTGACTGTACAGCAGCTTTGGGTCAGATTTGGCTTTCGCTGCTATGTCATTCTCGTACTGTCTTTGGGCCTCCCTTCTGATCTGTGCATATTCATTTCTGGCTCTACGACTGCTCTCCTTATTGTCCTGGGTCCTTTGCCTTCTGTACCTCTTCCATTTCCTTGCACACTTGGTTTTGGCTTCCCTGCACCTTTGGTGAACCATGGGCTCATCCTGTCTTTTTCGCTTCTCCTGTTTTCCTTGGGTATAAACCTCTCCTCAGCTTCCTTGCAAATTGTTGTCATATATTCCATCATCTCGTCTACTGACTTCCCTGCCAGCTCTCTGTCTCACTGAACTCCGTGCAGGAAGTTCCTCATGCCCACATAGTCACCTTTCTTGTAGTTTGGCTTCATTCGTGCAGCCCTTCCTGCTTCCCCCTCCACTTGTAACTCTACTATGTATTCGAAACTTAGAACCATATGATCACTGGCCCCAAGGGGGCTTTCATGTGTGATGTCCTCAATATCTGCACTACTCAGGGTGAATACTAGGTCCAGTCTCGCTAGTTCGTCCTCTCCTCTCTCTCTGGTAGTGTCCCTTACCTGTTGGTACATGAGATTTTCCAGTACCACCTCCAGCATCTTAGCCCTCCACGTTTCTTGGCCCCCATGTGGCTCGAAGTTCTCCCAATCGATTTCTTTATGTTGAAGTCACCCATGATCAGTAACTTCGCCCTGCTCGCACGAGCCCTTCTGGCCACTTCGGCCAGTGTGTCAATCATCGCTCTGTTACTCTCATCATACTCTTGCCTTGGCCTTCTGCTGTTCTGTGGTGGGTTATACATCATTGCAATTACCACCTTGGGACCTCCAGACTGTAGCATTCCTACTATGTAATCCCCAGCTTCTCCTCTGTCTCCTCTCTCCAGCTCGTCAAAATCCCATCGGTTTATGATCAGCAGGGCCACTCCTCCACTTCCTCTGTTCCCTCTGTCTTTCCTCAGGATCTGGTATCCCATTGGAAAGATGGCATCTGTTATTATATCTGTGAGCTTGGTTTTTGTGAGAGCTATTACTCTTTCGTGCCACTCCTCCCAATTATTTGTTATTCCATCAGCATTGGTGTACCATACCTTCAGTTTCCTCTCTAACACTGTGTTTTGGGGGGTCTGTGAGGGTGGGGGACCTGGCGGTGTACTGTGGGATTCTATAGTGGAGTGTTGGGTGGGGGCTGTGAGTGTGGGTTGTAGTTTGTGTTGGGATAGTGTGCTTGGTTGTTGGGTGTTGTGGATGGTTCTGTGTGTTCTTGTTCTTGTTGCTCTGCCCTGCTCTGGTTGTCCTCTACTGATTCTGTCCTTGTCTCTCCTCCTAGCTCCTTTCGCCTTTGTGCCCTCTCCCTCAGCTGCTGTTGTTCTGTTTTTGTTTTGTCCCAGTCTAGGAACACCCTCTTGTATTCTTCCGTTTCCTTCAATCGTTGTTTCTCTTGGAGGATTCTATCCCGCACTGTTTCTCTCCTGTATGTGTGTGTGTGTGTGTGTGTGTGTGTGTGTGTGTGTGTGTGTGTGTGTGTGTGTGTGTGTGTGTGTGTGTGTGGTGTGTGTGTGTGTGTGTGTGTGTGTGACCCAACAATTAAAATTTGCACCAAGAACTAATTACAGTTGTGACCGGGTGTAGACTAGTGAATTGCTCATTACTTTATAATTTGTTCATGATTTTAACCATGTATAAACGTAAGTAAGTAAATTTACTTACATGATCCATTACCTTTGTAACTTGTGAGTTCATTACCTTTGTAACTTGTGAGTTCATTACCTTTGTAACTTGTGACTTCATTACCTTTGTAACTTGTGAGTTCATTACCTTTGTAACTTGCTCAGCTATCAAAACTTTGGGGTCCAGTCCCTAGACCCATTATGTACCTCTGTAATCTTTTGATTACCGCCCACAGGATAGGTATGGGGTGCATAATAAAGATATCAAACTATCAAACTAAGTCCCCTCTTGAGAGTATACTCTGGCAGATATTGCACAATAATTCTTCTTTTTGACGCAGTGTGTACTATTTTTCTGCTAGATTGGTTCCAAGCGCTGGAGGGATGAACTTTATAAGTTCACTGGCACAGTCTAGAGTTCTAGCACGCAAGCGAGATCGCGATAATCACGAAAAAAAACACGGAGCATGCGGGGCACTCGCATCACATCTAGAAAAAAATAAAAAATCATTCTCCTCCCTTTCTGTCGCTACATTCATTAGGTACCTTTTGGTTCTCTTCTTCAAAGCCATTTATGTTATGACTGGCTTTGACATGTGCAGGCAGTCTGTTCCATTCCTTTATTGCTGTACACTGAAAAGTGTTTGAAGCCTGGCCACTGACTGTGGGTGCTACAAAGTTGTGCTCTCTCCCCGTAGTACTATGATTACTTTGGCTCCCAGCCTTGACAAAATTGGCAGCAAGATATTCTGGACACTGTTTAAATATGGAGGTGACTTTTTGGGTAAGTTTTAGGCCAGAGTTTGTTTACTGAAATTGTTTGTACTCCTATGACATTATTAATAAGGCCCTAGTATGTGGATGGGCCTGGTTAAAGAGAATACAAGTTTTTCTGTCTGCAGACTAAGAGGCCGGCAAAAGGGAGGGGGTGTCTTGAAGCCTCCCTATTTATATGGTTTTCTTTAACCACTAGTAGCAGTAAGCTAATGTGGGTACTTGGTAAACGTATAATGGTGTTTGGTGATTTTTCTATGTAGTGGGTATGTTGTATATGTTAGTTTACTATTAATATAGTTATATTTTTATGAAAGTGAATTTTACTGCCCTTTCTGATGATAAATATAAAAACTGACCATTTACTTAATGCTTTTTGTGAAGAAACAAGCTTGACTCTAGGTTGGTGCAGTATATTTAATATTTTAAATGCTCTAGACAGGCTGTTAACCCCTAGGTGCCAACATTTATTTTTACTTAACGCTAATAAATACGTTACACATACCATGAAGAAGAAAACACACATGACTACTTTTGGGAATTATTATTATTATGTGAGCAAATCACCTGCAGGAGGCTTACAGGGCATTACTTGAATTATTACCTGCAAGTAATTTGGGTGAGATAAGTGGGACTTAAGTCACAGTAGGTCGCCTAACTGTAACTCCCTCAATGCCCGCTTCTTCACCACTCACAAAAAGCTAGACCTGACAGTAAATTAATAATTATAGTAGTCATAAACATTAATACCAATAATGGTAAATTATAAAATAATGTGGATTGTATATGATTAGACTTGCTGGGTACACAAAAGAAATTCATATTACCACTTACCATTTAATTACTGTAGATGGATCACACCACAACACCTACCTAACACCTAGACCCTACACTGGCCAGCTAGAGATCTAAATGCAAGGACTAATGGTGCACTTCTCTGTGAGTGATGGTTGTATCCCTTATCTTTCACCATACACACGTAATTCTTGAGGTCCTGCAAATTTCCTGTCCCAATTCTTCAGCAGGGGACATTAACACGGGTTCCTATTACAAATTCAGGCCAAAACCTCCCAATTTGGCTTGAAAGACACCGAATTATTAGCAGAATTTCCGCGGCAACCAGCACTCACAAATTACAAATGGCGTTCTCTTTTTTTCTGTCCTTGTTGCCAAATTGAAAGTTTTTTCCACACTATTTATCCCAATTCTTCAACAGGAACGTGTCAGCAATTTCTAAATCATGCATTGAGGCCGATATACACCAAGTGACCTTCGAGAACGCCTGATTACATTACACAATTCAGACCAGTGTTCATTCATTAAATTCAATATGGCGTCTCCCATCTGCGTTACCCCCCCATCCCAGGCTGTTCTGCATCCCCTCTCACTCGAAATTTCTCGAAGGGTCCAAATAGCATCACATTTTAATACGCAATTATTATATTATTCATTTATATGTTCTACATTTAGGAAATTATGTAAAAAAAATTCAACAACTACAACATACCATGAAGAAGGCAACACACATGATTACAACATACCATGAAGAAGACAACACACATGACTACAACATATCATGAAGACAACACACATGACTACAACATACCATGAAGACAACACACATGACTACAACATACCATGAAGACAACACACATGACTACACATACCATGAAGAACACAACACACATGACTACAACATACCACGAAGAAGACAACACACATGACTATACATACCATGAAGAAGACAACAAACATGATTACAACATACCATGAAGAAGACAACACACATGACTACAACATATCATGAAGAAGACAACACACAGACTACAACATACCACGAAGAAGACAACACACATGACTACACATACCATAAAGAAGACAACACACATGACTACAACATACCATGAAGAAGACAACACACATGACTACACATACCATAAAGAAGACAACACACATGACTACAACATACCATGAAGAACACAACACACATGACTACATATACCATAAAGAAGACAACACACATGACTACAACATACCACGAAGAAGACAACACACATGACTACACATACCATAAAGAAGACAACACACATGACTACAACATACCATGAAGAAGACAACACACATGACTACACATACCATGAAGAAGACAACACACATGACTACAACATATCTTGAAGAAGACAAAACACAGACTACAACATTCCATGAAGAAGACAACACACATGACTACACATACCATAAAGAAGACAACACACATGACTACAACATACCATGAAGAAGACAACACACATGACTACACATACCATGAAGAAGACAACACACATGACTACACATACCACGAAGAAGACAACACACATGACTACACATACCATAAAGAAGACAACACACATGACTACAACATACCATGAAGAAGACAACACACATGACTACAACATACCATGAAGAAGACAATACACATGACTACAACATACCATAAAGAAGACAACACACATGACTACAACATACCATGAAGAAGAAAACACACATGACTACAACATATCATGAAGAAGACAACACACATGACTACAACATACCATGAAGAAGACAACACACATGACTACACATACCATGAAGAAGACAACACACATGACTACAACATATCATGAAGAAGACAACACACACACAACAACCACCAACAAACAACAACAACACCACATCAAAAAACAACACACAACAACAACAACCATAAAACAACACACATCATACAACAACAAAAACAACACACAACAACAACAACAAAAACAACAACAACAACAACACCATCACAAACAACACCACATCAACAACAAAACAACACATACCAACAACACATAAAAAACACACCATCAACAACAACACACAACAACAACAACACACACAACATACAACAACACCATACAACAACAAACACAACCAAAACCACCATCATCCCACAACAACACCATCATAACAACAACACACAACCACAACAACAAAACAACACACATCACATCAAAACAACAACACATCAAACAACAACACCATCACACACATACATAAAACAACACACATACACAACAACAAACAACAACAACACCATCTCACAACAACAACAACACACAACAACCATCATAAAACACACATAACAACAACAAACTAAACAACAACCATAACAACAAACATATCAAAACACAATCACAACAACAACATAAAAACAACAACCAACATCATAACAAACACACAATACAACCATAAAACAACACAACCACATCAACACAACACCTCATCAACCCAAACACATCATAACCAAAAACAATAAACAACACTTTAAATCAACACAAATCAATCATCAACATAAAAATACCATAAAACAATCCAAAAACTTCTAAACAAAAAACACACAATAAATATCACCATCATCATCAACAACAACAACACCATACAACACACAACACACAACACACATCACAACCACAACAACCAACACAACACAACAACAAACCATCAAACAAACAACACACAACGAACACCATCATATACAACAACACACATCATCATCAACAACAACACATCATCAACATCAACAACATAAACAAACACATCATACAACAACACATCATCAACAACAACACCATCATCAATCAAACAACAACACAACACAAACACATCATCACAACAACAACACACATCACAACAACAACACCATCATCAATCAACACAAACATCATCAACACACAAAACAACAACACCACATCACAACAACAACACTATCATCAACATCAACAACAACACCATCATCAAACAACACAATCAACAACAACACCATCATCAACACACAACACCATCATCAACATCAACAACAACACCATCATCATCAACAACACAACAACAACAAACAAACATCAACAACCAACAATCATCAACAACAACACCATCATCAACAACAACACACAACAAACATCATACAACACCATCACAATCAACAAACACCATCAACAACAACAACAACACATCATCAATCAACAACAACCACCATATCAACAACAACACATCACAACTCAACAACAACAACACCATCAACATCAACAATCAACAACAACACCATCATCAACAACAACAACACACAACATCAACACAACAATCATCAACAACAACACCACATCAACAACAACAATCAACAACAACAACATCATCAACATCAACAACAACACCATCACATCAACAACAACAACAACAACACCATCATCAACAACAACACCATCATCAACAACACCACACATCAACAACAACACATCATACAAGCAACCATTAAAACAACACCATCATCACATCAACAACACAACACATCATCATCAACAAGCAAACATCATAAACAATCATCAACAACAACACCATCATCAAACAATCAACGGCATACAAACAACAAAACTTCATCTCAACAACAAACCATCATCGATGCAACAACACATCATGCATAACAAAAACCATCATCAACAACAACAACAACTAACAGGCTCATCACAGACACCTACCAACAAGAACAAAATATAACAAGACTAAGAATTCAACAGACAACACAATTAAAAAAGACATACAACAAGCAACAACAAAGTTCACATCTATATAAACAAACAAAGCCTGATAAAAACCTTACATTAAAGCTTTAAAAACTACCTATCACTAAATTGAGTCAACTTTACCTTCACTGCAAACTATACAATACCTACAGTGTGATAATCTTGGCCTTATAATTTCTGCAGAAAAGACCAGAGTGTTTAACAGACATTGGTAACCATGAAAGTGGACCATCAATATTAAAAGTCAGTGGCAGGCCTATTGATTATGTGAAATTAGTCATGATAGTACTGAAGCTGCTGCTGCCTGCTGATCAAAACAATGTTGTCTCTAAAGAATTACAGATAACAGCCACACATGAAAATGTTTGGACCACATGACCTGTATCATACAAGAAAACAACAGCATATCCCGCCATCCTGGCAGATAACAGCCTTTGATATCACTATGCACACCTATCCTCCCAAGAAACTAATCATACACAATCCTCAAATTCGATTACTTTCCAAAATCAGTGTTCTGGAACACATGCACGACAAAGAAGACTATCACAAACTATTTACGCTGATGGCTCCTGACAGTGGGAGGGCGGGAAGTGCAGTTATTGTGAACTTGCTTGACGGTACTATATTACAGAGTTGTATCAGAATTAATAATTGAGCTGTTTGCCACACTCGTTGCCCACAGTGTAATTGTAACTGACTCTCTTTCCTCATTGCTTGCTCTAAATGTGGCATGCTTGTGTATGAAGCTGGGCACAGATATACACAAATGATTAAGAAGGTTATCACAGATAAAGCTAGTGGATTCCCTTTCACACAGACCTCCAGGAGCATGACAAAGTCGATGAATTATTTAAACAAACATTAAATAAGGGGAATGTTGTGTATAACTTTGGTGTTTCAAACAGAACCTTACGAAACATTGTCAGGAAAGAACTAGTAAACGAGCTTGAAGAATATTGAACTGTATAGATAGGAACTAGCAGATCATTGTCCGTCATAACGAAATGTTTCAAGTTAAACATGTCTGTTGTTTGTAGACTCCAAGATGTTGTTACTGTTAGACTAAGGTTAGGCTATATGTATCTCCGGCAATATGGTTTGTATTGAGACGTCAATGACATAAAATGCAATGTGTGTGGACACTGGAGCAATATACTTTGGTGTCCAAACATCCAACCTTCCAGAGACACCTCCATGCAAACATTACAGGATATGGCAAAACACCACATTGTTTATGATACAATATATGAAGTCTTGAAGATGTATCCACATTCTGCGTCTACTAGATGAATAAACTGTTTTTATAGACATTGCAACCCAGTTATGACCAATTTTATTTTTAGTGGTAAAAACATATCAATTGTTTTGAGATGGTATTCCATACTGTACTGTGTATAACAACTATATGAAGTAAATGAAAAAACTTAAATGATTAATATTCCTTCCAAGTGATATAACAATGCTCAGTGGAGTCTGACGAAGACCCATTGTGACCTCACAAGATGAGGACGGGGGGCACGATAAACTAGCCATTCAGGCGACACAACTAAACTACTAACTAGTGACATGGTCCTCAGACAAATAGAGAAATTAAAACCTAACAAATCCCCAGGCCCTGATGAACTGTTTGCAAGAGTTTTAAAGGAATGTAAAGAGGATTATTATTATTATAATCAAATAGAAGCGCTAAACCACAGGGGTTTATATAATGTAAAGAGGAACTTAGCAAACCTCTGGCAAATCTTTTCAATATATCACTTCAAACTGGCATAGTGCCAGACAAGTGGAAAAGGGCAAATGTAATACCTATTTACAGAGCAGGTGACAGGTCCTTAGCTTCGAACTATAGACCAATAAGCCTTACCTCCATAGTTGGTAAATTTATGGAATCAATAATTGCCGAGGCAATTCGTAGCCATCTTGAAAAGCATAAATTGATTAATGAATCTCAAAACGGTTTTACTAAGGGGCGTTCCTGTCTTACGAATTTACTAACTTTTTTCACTAAGGTGTTTGAGGAGGTAGATCATGGTAATGAATATGATATTGTGTATATGGACTTCAATAAGGCTTTCGATAAAGTTCCACATCAGAGGCTACTGAGGAAACTTAAGGCACACGGAATAGAAGGAGAAATTTGTTCCTGGGTAGAGGCATGGTTGACAAATAGGCGGCAGAGAGTTTGCATAAATGGAGAGAAATCAGAATGGGGGCACGTCTCAAGCGGTGTTCCACAGGGGACAGTTTTGGGCCCCCTGTTGTTTACAATGTACATAAACGACATAGATGAGGGAATAAATAGCAACTTTTAAGCAAATTTGCTGATGACACCAAAATAGGCCGTTCAATTCATTCTAATGAGGACATTAGAGCACTCCAAGATGATTTGAATAGACTGATGCAGTGGTCGGAGAAGTGGCAGATGCAGTTTAATGTAGACAAATGCAAAGTTCTAAATGTTGGGCAGGACAATAACCATGCCACATATAAACTGAATAATGTAGATCTTATTACTTGTGATTGCGAGAAGGATTTAGGAGTTCTGGTTAGTAGTAATCTGAAACCAAGACAACAGTGCATAAGTGTTCGGAATAAAGCTAACAGAATCGTTGGCTTCATATCAAGAAGTATAAATAATAGAAGTCCTCAGGTTGTTCTTCAACTGTATATATCTTGGGTTAGGCCTCATTTAGATTATGCTGCACAGTTCTGGTCACCGTATTACAGAATGGATATAAATGAACTGGAAAACGTACAGAGGAGGATGACAAAGTTGATCCCATGTATCAGAAATCTTCCCTATGAGGATAGACTGAGGGCCTTGAATCTACACTCTCTAGAAAGGCGTAGAATTAGAGGGGATATGATTGAGGTGTATAAATGGAAAACAGGAATAAATAAAGGGGATGTAAATAGCGTGCTGAAAATATCCAGCCAAGATAGGACTCGCAGCAATGGTTTCAAGTTGGAAAAGTTCAGATTCAGGAAGGATATAGGAAAGCACTGGTTTGGTAATAGAGTTGTGGATGAGTGGAACAAACTCCCGAGTACCGTCGTAGAAGCTAAGACGTTGTGTAGTTTTAAAAATAGGTTAGATAAATAAATGAGTGGGTGTGGGTGGGTGTGTATTGGATCTGTCTAGCTTGTGCTACTAGGTCAGATGCCGTACTAATTCTTTAAGTGGAAGTGACCTGACTACCTGGAGTTTACCTGGAGAGGGTTAACTCCAGGTTAGGTGCGGGTGGGTGTGAGTTAGTCCTGACTAGCTTGTGCTACTAGGTCAGATGCCGTGTTCCTTCCTAAAGTGAATGTAACCTGACCTGGCTGGGTCGGGGCATTGGCTTAAGCCGGTTGGAGACTTGGACTTGCCTCGCATGGGCCAGTCGGCCTGCTGCAGTGTTCCTTCTTTCTTATGTTCTTATATAACATTTTTTTACACAGCACGGGTCGTCAGTATCTAAGACCAGTGTCAGGAAAACTTGTCGTGTTTCCTGACGAATAGATCATCAACAATGTCTAACAGAGGATTTATTAAAGTATTCTTCTCTGATGGTGTAAAAGTTATGTGCAGCCTTGAGGGGCACTCTGGCTCCCCTGTCTTCTAATAATGTTATTTTCCCCCCATAATCTACCTTGTCCATAATTACTATCGCATTTGCTTTGTCTCCTTTCGTAAGTGAAGCAGACAAAGCAAATGCGATAGCAATTATGGACAAGGTAGATTATAGGGAAAGAATAAACATGATATTTGGAGACAGGGAAACTCATGCGTCTCTAAATGGCTCTAGTTTAGTCGATAGGCTTTAAACCCCAATAAACATCTCATAAGGCATCCGCAACTGGATTATTTCCGTCATTCGTATATCAGTGTTTTCTAGCGTGTTCTCGTGACCCTCCCGAAGGTCATCATTACGTGAGGGGAAAAACTTGGGCTGGGTGGGTGGCGTCACTCCTGCGGAAACCCATTACTGAAGTGTCTTGCGGGGCGGGGCAGGGCGGGCCGGGGCGGGGGTGGTGGGGGTGTTGAAGGGGCAGCCACACTACACTACACATGAGCAAATCCAGGTTTTGTTGGCACAGGCAGTGGGGCGGGGACTTGTAACCAGGGAGGAGTTGCTGGGTTTATTGTGCTGCTCCTGTGCAGCTAACACAGACACTGTAGATGCTAACTGGACGAGGTTTCAGCTGGTACCGGACTATTATCTACTGGAAGAGGTTTCAGTTGGTGCTGTATCATTATCAACTGGACGAGGTTTTAGTTGGTTCTGTACTAGTATCAGCTGAAAGAGGTTTCAGTTGGTGCTGTACTAGTATCAGCTGAAAGAGGTTTCAGTTGGTGCTGTACTAGTATCAGCTGAAAGAGGTTTCAGTTTTCGTTGGACTATTATCAGCTAGAAGAGGTTTCAGTTTTTGCTGTACTATTACCAACGACAGTTTCAGCTGGTACTGGACTATTACCAACGACAGGGATTCAGATGGTACTGGATTATTACCAACGACTGAGTTTCAGCTGGTACTGGATTATTATCAACGACAGGGTTTCAGCTGGTACTGGATTATTATCAACGACAGGGTTTCAGCTGGTACTGGACTATTATCAACGACAGAGTTTCAGCTGGTACTGGACTATTATCAACGACAGAGTTTCAGCTGGTACTGGACTATTATCAACGACAGGGTTTCAGCTGGTACTGGACTATTATCAACGACAGGGTTTCAGCTGGTACTGGAATATTATCAACGACAGGGTTTCAGCTGGTACTGGACTATTATCAACGACAGGGTTTCAGCTGGTACTGGACTATTATCAACGACAGGGTTTCAGCTGGTATTGGACTATTACCAACGACAGAGTTTCAGCTGGTACTGGACTATTACCAACGACAGAGTTTCAGCTGGTACTGGACTATTATCAACGACAGGGTTTCAGCTGGTACCGGACTATTATCAACGACAGGGTTTCAGCTGGTACTGGACTATTACCAACGACAGAGTTTCAGCTGGTACTGGACTATTATCAACGACAGGGTTTCAGCTGGTACTGGACTATTACCAACGACAGAGTTTCAGCTGGTACTGGGCTATTATCAGCGACAGGGTTTCAGCTGGAACTGGACTATTATCAACGACAGGGTTTCAGCTTGTACTGGACTATTACCAACGACAGAGTTTCAGCTGGTACTGGACTATTATCAACGACATGGTTTCAGCTGGTACCGGACTATTATCAACGACAGGGTTTCAGCTGGTACTGGACTATTATCAACGACAGGGTTTCAGCTGGTACTGGACTATTATCAACGACAGGGTTTCAGCTGGTACTGGACTATTACCAACGACAGAGTTTCAGCTGGTACTGGATTATTACCAACGACAGAGTTTCAGCTGGTACTGGACTATTATCAACGACATGGTTTCAGCTGGTACCGGACTATTATTAACGACAGGGTTTCAACTGGTACTGGACTATTACCAACGACAGAGTTTCAGCTGGTACTGGACTATTATCAACGACAGGGTTTCAGCTGGTACTGGACTATTACCAACGACATGGTTTCAGCTGGTACCGGACTATTATCAACGACAGGGTTTCAGCTGGTACTGGACTATTATCAACGACAGGGTTTCAGCTGGTACTGGACTATTATCAACGACAGGGTTTCAGCTGGTACTGGACTATTACCAACGACAGAGTTTCAGCTGGTACTGGATTATTATCAACGACAGAGTTTCAGCTGGTACTGGACTATTATCAACGACAGGGTTTCAGCTGGTACTGGACTATTATCAACGAAAGGGTTTCAGCTGGTACTGGACTATTATCAACGACAGAGTTTCAGCTGGTACTGGACAATTATCAACGACAGAGTTTCAGCCGCTACTGTACTATTATCAACGACAGGGTTTCAACTGGTACTGGACTATTATCAACGACAGGATTTTAGCTGGTAACGGACTATTATCAACGACAGGGTTTCAGCTGGTACTGGACTATTATCAACGACAGGGTTTCGGCTGGTACTGGACTATTATCAACGACAGGGTTTCAGCTGGTACCGGACTATTATCAACGACAGGGTTTCAGCTGGTACAGGACTATTATCAACGACAGGGTTTCAGCTGGTACTGGACTATTATCAACGACAGAGTTTCAGCTGGTACTGGACTATTATCAACGACAGAGTTTCAGCTGGTACTGGACTATTATCAACGACACTGTTTCAGCTGGTACTGGACTATTATCAACGACAGAGTTTCAGCTGGTACTTGACTATTATCAACGACAGAGTTTCAGCTGGTACTGGACTATTATCAACGACAGAGTTTCAGCTGGTACCGGACTATTATCAACGACAGGGTTTCGGCTGGTACTGGACTATTATCAACGACAGGGTTTCAGCTGGTACTGGACTATTATCAACGACAGGGTTTCAGGTGGTACTGGACTATTATCAACGACAGAGTTTCAGCTGGTACTGGACTATTATCAACGACAGGGTTTCAGCTGGTAGTGGACTATTATCGACGACAGAGTTTCAGCTGGTACCGGACTATTATCAACGACAGGGTTTCAGCTAGTACTGGACTATTATCAACGACAGAGTTTCAGCTGGTACTGGACAATTATCAACGACAGGGTTTCAGCTGGTACTGGACTATTATCAACGACAGAGTTTCAGCTGGTACTGGACTATTATCAACGACAGGGTTTCAACTGGTACTGGATTGAAACATTTCTAATTTCAGGGTTAGTTATGATTTGCCTCCTTTTTGTTTTGTGTGAGGCATTCAATAGAAAATTCCAAATTGTGTTTATATGAGAAAGACATTTCATAAAGCAGACTTCAACCCTAACAGTCAATTAAGATGGAGCTTATAGCCTCACATTGGGGTGAATTATTTCGAATTATTGTGGATTTGATGACAAAAACATAATCTTTTGCAAAATCAAGACATGTAGTAAAAAAAAAATTGTTTTTGTTTTGGGCGTTTGCAGATTTTACCCATGAAAAAATAAACGTTACCCAAAAATAGCTGCAAATGACTTATATTCTATGGAGATTCAGAAATTACATGTGCGTGCGCATTATTTTTTAAATACTTGGCCCTAGAATCTCATTCAAATTCATCTGAGATGAAGTTCGGAGTCATATATGCCCACTGGGTTATGATATGGTTATGTTTAGTTAAGGCAAGTCAAATCTACATTGTAACCTGATTTATTGTTGTTTACTGAAATAATGTGTTCATGTTAAATCTTCATATCACATGAATACCCAACAATATCTAACAAGTACGAATATTTAATAAAAATACAACTCTGGAAGACAAAGAACGTGTAACTGTATATGGCACTGTCATTAGCACATCTTGTTTATGCCTGGGTTCACAAAACAGTTCTTGTGAACTGTTTCGTGAACCCAGTTTCCCAGTGGATCTCGGAAAACAATATGATGTTCAGTGAGGACAAACTTCAGTTAATCCGTTATTGAAAACTTGTGGAAATAATAGCTAGAAAGGAGTATACAACAAATTCTAACAGCACAATACAGCGAAAAACTAACGTGAAGGACTTGGGAGTGACAATGCTAGAGGATCTCGCCTTCAAGGATCACAACAGTCATTGTCACATCTGCAAGGAAAATTATAGGATGGATAATGAGAACTTTCAGAACAAGGGCTGCCAAGCAAATGATCCTATTTATGTCACTTGTTCTCTCCAGGTTGGAATACTGCTGTACACTAACAGCCCCATTCAAGTCAGGTGAAAGTGCAGATCTAGAGAATGTACAGAGAACTTTCACTGAACGTATTTAGTTCAGTCAAGCACCTTAATTACTTGGAATGTTTGAAGTTCCTTGACCTGTACTTCCTGGAATGCAGGCGAGAAAAATACATGATAATCTACACCTGGAAAATCCAGGAGGGACTAGCCCCAAATTTGCACGCACAAATCATTCCTTACGAAAGCAAAAGATTAGGCAAACGGTGCATCATACCCCAAATGAAAAGCAGGGGTGCCATGATAATACTAAGAGACAACACAAGTGTCTGGGGCCCAAAACTGGAAATACGAATAGACCCTTGGCTGTCTTTAAGAGGGAACTTGACATATATCCTAAAGTTAGTGCCCGATCAGCCGGGCTGTGATTCGTACGTTAGTCTGTGTACGGCTAGCAGTAACAGCCTGGTTGATCAGGCCCTGATTCACCGGGAGACCTGGTCGAGGACCGGGCCGCGGGGCGTTGATCCCTGGAACAACATCCAAGTAGACTTCAGATGATAATAATAAACTTTTGAAATAATTCTTATCATTCGTTTATTTTTTTCTTTTCTGTAAAGATATTGAGTAAGTATCTTAATGACTGGTCTAAGTATAGTTTTGAGGATCATAATGAAGACACCTTTCAGTACACAGTGACTGATGATACATTGAAATAAATGTGCTCTGTATCAGGACACATCAGGGTTTTAATAAATATATGTATTATGCACCGCATACCCATGGTGTGGGTGGTAGTCATAAGATTTCAGAGGCACAATGGGTTCAGGGACTGGGCCGTAAAGTTTTGATACCTAAACAAGTTACAGTGGTAATGAACTATTTACATGTTTATATCTCGTTACAATCGTAATGAGTTATTTATGCTGACATTAATTGCATCATAAAAATATTCCAGAAATATTTAATCAAGATATGCTTGTAAAAAAAAAAGTTTAAGTGGCTATGCGTTACTTACAGGGGGCAAAGTCAGGGTATTTTTCCAGACATCAGAGGTGTTACCACGTCCACTTGCTTTTAAAACACTTGACTCAGACGATGGATTACAAGGCCATGGCTGAAAGTCTTATAAGTTTTGGCAAGACTGTCTACCAAGAACAACACTAAAGGTATGACGCTTATATGCAGGGTAGGGCAATGCTGCCGCATTTCTACATTACCAAGCCAAATGCAACCCCCCCACGCCCCTCCCCAACGAATCGAGCAGAGAGAGCACGCACCAGGTGGCTATAACCTCAGACCACAACACTCTGCATGCAGTATCAACGCGAAACACACTAAATAATGGGGAGTGATCTCCCCGAAGAGATAGAAGGTTGGGTAACACCTGAACCATTCTGTGTCCTCCAAGGATAATAATACCCCAGTTTATGGAGATTTTACTTCAAACAATCTACGGCTTACAACTAACCTTATATCCTTCGCAAGCATCCTATATAGGACACCACCTCAGAAACAGCTAAGCCAACCAACAACTCCAGGAAAGCAGCCAAACTCTATCAAGCGCCTTGCAACTACCACCTTCAGCAAGCACCCTAAACCCTAAATCTTGCGTGAAAAAAAGCAATTGCAAGAAGTATACCTCCTTCCAACTCAGCAACATGCAAGTATACAGCTGGTATAACTGTGTGCAGCTGATGGGAAGTGGGGTATACTCCATCCTATGAATTTTATGTATTCATGAAGAACAATACACACACACACACACACACACACACACACACACACACACACACACAACACACACAAACACACAAACCTGTATTAAAATGCTCCAAAGTGGTTAGGCCACTTACCTTTATTTTACCACCTACCCTACCCCCACCCACCAATCCTTCTTCCTTTCCCGCCCTACCAACGCTCTGGTAATTCAAGCTCAAGCCAAATGGCATCATAACAAAACAAATCTCAGGCTGATTAAAAAAATAAAAGACGGGAAATGGTATTGAAGACACTTCAGAAGCCTTAAGGGTCACTCGTCGGAGAAAGGAACAACATTCTTCCACAGATATATGTTTCTTCTGTGAGAAAGTTTCAGTCTACCAGGTTAGACTGCATAATATGTCGACATTTGAACTTTAAAGTCAACATAAAGCAGTGCGCTCTCAGACTACAATACAATCTCCAATCAAAGTTGTGTAGGCCTTATATCTCAAAATACTTCTCTTTATCATGAAATAAGAGACACTAAATTATCTTTAAAATTAAACACACAGTGGCATTGCATTAGCTGGACTTGTTTCCTACAATGAGAGAGTTCTCATGGATAGTCAGGTTGCTCCTACTTATAGAGCATGTGAGTAGGATCTTGACTAGTAAATAAACCTGGCCAAGGCAGCAAATATTATCAGGAGAGACAACTTCAAGATGAAACAAGGATTCATTGTCTCATTAATTGTCAGTACCAGGAAGAGTCCGTCCCAGTTTTGACCCTGTATTCCTGTGTTTCTACCGGTCTTCTTTGTATTGGACTGACGAAGCCTCTTCCCTAAAGGGAGGTTCCTTGACGCTGGTGAGGGGCTCTTGATCTAGGGAATTGGATCTGTACTTACCTAGTTGTGGTTGCAGGGGTCGAGTCACAGCAAATCATTGCAAGAAGACTTGGAGAGATTCAGCAGGTAGAGTGAAAAATGGATGATGGCATTCAAAGTTGCCATATGTCACGTATTGGACATGGCTAATCAGACCTCATAAAAATACAGAATAAGTGATACATTACTAAAAAATTTTGAAAGGAGAGATCTGGGAGTAATTCTAAAAAATGCAAAATGTCACTTAATCACATAAATGTAGTATTAAGAAACTCATAATACAGTTCCCTAACATATTTCAGAACAGTCTTCAGATATATACATATAAACATGCTGTTAACAACCTATGTTGGAGCAGATCAGAAGAACCACCAGCAGGATGGTGTTCACACCTTCACTTGTAGATAATAGTAATAGTAATCTTTATTGCAACATGATGCAATGTTTGCACAGAGACGGCTGACATTTAGGTGTACATGCAGAAAGTCCATTGTCGTGCAGAGCATTTCGGAAAAATACAGAAGAGAGTCCGAAAAGCATGTCAACAAATGACTCCAAAGCTGCTAGAGAGGGGACCTGTCTTCCAGAGCTGCTAGAGAGGGGACCTGTCTTCCAGAGCTGCTAGAGAGGGGAACTATCTCCCAGAGCTGCTAGAGAGGGGAACTGTCTCCCAGAGCTGCTAGAGAGGGGACCTGTCTCCCAGAGCTGCTAGAGAGGGGAACTGTCTCCCAGAGCTGCTAGAGAGGGGAACTGTCTACCAGAGCTGCTAGAGAGGGGAACTGTCTCCCAGAGCTGCTAGAGAGGGGAACTGTCTACCAGAACTGCTAGAGAGGGGAACTGTCTCCCAGAGCTGCTAGAGAGGGGAACTGTGAGGGAAGAATGCACACAACGGCACATTCTTCATTGGTGAAAAAGAGAAAACTATGAAACGTGATACGTACATTATAAATATACCAGAAAATAAAAGCAAATGATTAATATACCACAACCATGAAGGAGTACAAGAGGTGGCCTCTTGTCCATGAAAGAGGACAAGAGGCCACAAACATGAAGGAGGACAAGAAGCCACAATTATGAAGGAATACAAGAGGCCACAGTCATGAAGGAGGACAAGAGGCCACAGTTATTAAGAAGGACAAATGGCCACAGTCATGAAGTAGGACAAGAGGCCACAGTCATGAAGGAGAACAAGAGGCCACAGTCATGAAGGAGAATCAAAAGCCACAGTCATGAAGGAGAACAGGAGGCCACAGTCATGAAGGACAAGAGGCCACAGTCATGAAGGAAGACAAGAAGCCACAGTCATGAAGGAAGACAAGAGGCCGCAATCATGAAGGAGGATCAGAGTCTACAACTGTAATCGATGGAAAAAGTGCCAACAGAACGCTAGTTGTGAACTGTTGCAGTGGGACCCAAGAGGAGGTAATGAGTGAAAGCTTATAAAAATTACATGATAAACTAATTTCTAAAGACGGAACCGTTCAAGAATAACTCTTTTTCCAGTAACTTTAAATAGATAATCTCAAATCGGCAGTGACCTTCCCTCCCCCTCCCCCCCAGCACACACATCCATTAGTCACTGGTAACATGGCAACTACCAGAAAACTGAAAAAACAGCGACCATCGTTCCGGTCTAAAAGCAGAGAATAAAGCTCAAAATTACTGGCCTTTATCCTTGACCAGCATGATCTCTTAAGTAATAGAGAAGTTAATTTCTTCAGGAGAGTCGTGAAACATCTGGAGAGGAAGGGATTCCTCAACAGCTCGAGTTTACAGATGAAAAACGCTGGAGTAATGGAGATAAAAGAGGAAAAAAGTAATGGCTGGACTATATTTTTCTTGACGGCAAGAAAGCGTTTAATATTCCACCAATCAGAAACTGATCCATAAACTGAAAAAAAAAACAGACAGGGATAGCAAGAAAGCTGCCAGAGCGAATCAAAGAATATGTAATATAAAGAAGAGCTATAGTTTTAGGGAAAATAATGAAGTGACTATGAGGCTTGAAGGATAGCTACTGGCACTGGTGTACAAGCAGGTTTCAATGTGACTCTTGACATATTTCATGAGTTGTTAGACTAAAGAATACTTGAGTTTAACCCTATTAAGTGCAAAGTCATGAACATAAGTGGGAGGAGAAAAGACCGGAAACGGATTACAAAGTTGGAGGAAAGCTAGTAATGTTCCGACATGAGGAAAAGAATAAGACAATAATAAAAATGCTGTTCATATGGTCAGAGGTGAATACTAGTTGATCAACTTAAGCAGAGAACCTAAGAACTGGCTTCAGAAAAATGGAATGTTAGCCCATCGTAGAGTATACAGCGCCAGCGTGGAACCCACACCTGAGGAACCTTTTCAAGAAATTCAGTATTGCCGGGTGTTCATTCAACTTCGGGATTACATACTTTTACACATTTTTTTAGAAAGCGCCTTGATATGTAGAGCATTGCACGCAGACTAAAACAGTTCTTTAGAACTACTTAATAACAGTAGAGGTATTTAGTTAAGAATTGTAACAGTATTCTGTGTGATAATTCAGCCTGGAACATTTCCTGTACAAGACACATAATGTGTAGCATTTTGAGAAGTCTTCACTTACCACTAATAATAGTAATACAACTCACACACACACACACACAGGTCAAGAAATTAGAGAAAGTGCAAAGATTTGCAACAAGGCTAGTTCCAGAGCTAAGGGGAATGTCCTACGAAGAAAGATTAAGGGAAATCAGCCTGACGACACTGGAGGACAGGAGGGTTAGGGAAGACATGATAACGACATAGAAAATACTACGAGGAATAGATAAGGTGGACAGAGATAGGGTGTTCCAGAGATGGGACACATAAACAAGGGGTCACAATTGGAAGTTAAAGACTCAGATGGGTCAAAGGGATGTTAGGAAGTATTTCTTCAGTCACAGAGTTGTCAGGAAGTGGAATAGTCTGGAAAGTGAGGTAGTGGAGGCAGGAACCATACATAGCTTTAAGACGAAGTATGATAAATCTCATGGAGCGGGGAGAGAGGGCCTAGTAGTGGTCAGTGAAGAGGAGTGGCCAGGAGCTGAGTCTCTACCCCTGCAACCACAAATGGGTGAGGACACACACACACACACACACACACACACGTCCCCAGACATCATAGCTGTCACAGAAACTAAACTAAATGAGACAGTAACAGATGCAATCTTCCCACAGGGATATCAGATCCTGAGGAAAGATAGAAAGAGCAGGGGGGGAGGAGGGGTCGCACTGCTTGCAAGGAACCGTTGGAGATTCGAGGAAATGGAAGGAATGGAGGTGTGTAGAGAAAGGGACTTCATAGTAGGTACCATCCAGTCTGGGGAGCACAAGATAGTCATTGCAGTGATGTATAACCCACCACAGAACTGCAGGAGACCAGGTGAGGAATATGATGAGACCAACAGAGCGATGGTGGACACTCTGGCGGAGGTGGCAAGAAAAAAACGCACATGAGCAGAGCGAAGCTACTGGTCATGGGCTATTTCAACCACAGGGAAATCGACTGGGAGAACCAAGAACCACGTGGGGGTCCAGAAACTTGGAGAACCAAGATGATGGACGTGGTACTGGAAAACCTGATGCACCAACATGTCAGGGACACGACCAGCAAGACTGGACCATGTATTCACCCTGAACAGCTCAGATATTGAAGACATAACACACGAGAGCCCCCTGGGAGCCAGTGACCATATGGTGCTGAGATTTGAGTACATTGTAGAGCTACAGGTGGAGAGGGAAAACGGTACCGAAAGAGACAAACCAGACTTTAAAAGAGGAAACTACACGGGTATGAGGAATTTCCTGCAGGAGGTTCAGTGGGAAAGGGAAATGGAAGGACAGACAATAAATGAAATGATGGAATGCATAGGGGCAAAGTGCAAGGAGGCAGAGGAACGGTTTATACCCAGAGGAAAAAGATTAAGTGGGAAGGCCAGTAAGAGCCCCTGGTTTACCCAAAGGTGCAGGGAGGCAAAGACTCAGAGTGTCAGAGAATGGAAAAGGTACAGAAAGCAAAGAACCCAAGTAAACAAAGAGATTAGTAGAAGAGCTAGAAACGAGTATGCACAAGTACGGAGGGAGGCCCAAAAACAGTACGAAAACGACATAGCATCGAAAGTTAAGTCCGACCCGAAACTGATGTACAGTCACATCAAAAGGAAGACAACAGTCAAGGACCAGGTGATAAGGCTGAGGAGAGAAGATGGGGAACTCACAAGTAACGATCAAGAGGTATGTGAGGAGCTCAACTTGAGGTTTAAGGAAGTATTCACAGTGGAGGAAGGAAGGCAGCTGGGTAGACAGGACGGGGTGCATCACCAACAAGGGATGTATCAAGTGCTGGAGGGCATACACACAACTGAGGAGGAGGTGAAGCAGTTACTCAGTGACCTCGATACCTCAAAGGCGATGGGTCCAGACAATGTCTCCCCGTGGGTTCTTCGGGAAGGAGCTGAGGTACTGAGTGTGCCACTTACCATAATATTCAACACATTCCTTGAAACTGGGCAGCTACCTGAGGTATGGAAGTAGGCCAACGTAGTCCCCATCTTTAAAAAAGGAGACAGAAAAGAGGCACTAAACTATAGACCGGTGTCACTTACGTGTATAGTGTGCAAAGTCCTGGAGAAAATCATCAGGAAAAGAATGGTGGAGCACCTCGAGCTGAACAGGATAATAAACACCAGACAGCACGGATTCCGGGAAGGCAAATCCTGTGTAACAAACCTCCTAGAGTTCTATGATAAAGTAACAGAGGTAAGGCAAGAGAGAGAAGGGTGGGTTGATTGCATTTTCCTGGACTACAGGAAGGCCTTCGACACAGTTCCTCACATGAGATTAGTAAAGAAGTTGGAAGAACAAGCATGTATAACAGGAAGGGCACTGGAATGGATCAGGGAATACCTCACAGGGAGGCAACAATGGGTCATGGTGCGTGATGAGGTATCACAGTGGGCGCCTGTGACGAGCGGTGTATCGCAGGGGTCAGCCCAAGGACCAGTGTTATTCTTGGTATATGTAAATGACATGACGGACGGGATAGACTCAGAAGTGTCTCTGTTCGCAGATGATGTGAAATTAATGAGGAGAATCACATCGGAAGAGGACCAAGCAGGACTGCAAACAGACATGGACAAGCTTGACATCTGGTCTAGCAACTGGCTTCTCGAATTCAATCCCGCCAAATGCAAAGTCATGAAGATCGGAGAAGGGCAAAGAAGACCGCTGACAGAGTACAGGCTAGGCGGACAAAGGCTACAAACCTCGGCAAAGGAGAAAGACCTTGGGGTGAGTATAACGCCAAGCACGTCTCCGGAGGCACACATCAACCAGATAACTGCGGCAGCATATGGGCGACTGGCAAACCTAAGATTAGCGTTCCGTTACCTTAACAAGGAATCGTTCAAGACACTGTACACCGTGTACGTCAGGCCCATACTAGAATATGCAGCACCAGTCTGGAACCCACTCCTGGTCAAGCACGTAAAGAAACTAGAGAAAGTGCAAAGGTTTGCGACAAGGTTAGTTCCACAACTCAGAGGTCTGTCCTATGAAGAAAGGTTGAGGGAAATAGGACTAACAACACTGGAGGAAAGAAGGGTCAGAGGAGACATGATAACGACATACAAAATACTGCGGGGAATTGACAAGGTAGACAGTGACAGGATGTTCCAGAGAGATAACACAGAAACAAGGGGACACAACTGGAAGCTGAAGACTCAGATGAGTCAAAGGGATGTTAGGAAGCATTTCTTCAGCCACAGAGTAATCAGGAAGTGGAATAGTCTAGAGAAAGATATAGTGGAGGCAGGAACCATACATAGTTTTAAGACAAGGTATGATAAAGCTCATGGAGCAGGGAGAGCAGAGACCCAGTAGCGGACAGCGAAGAGCCGGGGCCAGGAGCTGAGTCTCGACCCCTGCAACCACAATTAGGTGAGTACAATTAGGTGAGTACACACACACACACAAACACGAGACTGGACCTAATATTCACCTTGAGTAGTGCAGATATTGAGGACATCACATATGAAAGACCCCTTGGAGCCAGTGATCATGTGGTTTTAAACTTCGAATACACAGTAGAGTTACAAGTGGAGAGGGAAGCAGGAAGGGCTGGACAAATGAAGCCAAACTACAAGAAAGGGGACTACGTGGGCATGAAAAACTTCCTGAACGAGGTTCAGTGGGACAGAGAACTGGCAGGGAAGTCAGTAAACGAGATCATGGAATATGTGACAACAATATGGAAGGAAGCTGAGGAGAGGTTTGTACCCAAGGGTAACAGGAATAATGAAAAAGCCAGGATGAGCCCATGGTTCACCCAAAGGTGCAGGGAGGCCAAAACCAAGTGTGCTAGGGAATGGAAGAAGTACAGAAGGCAAAGGACCCAGGAAAATAAGGAGAGCAGTCGTAGAGCCAGAAATGAATATGCACAGGTAAGGAGGTAGGTCCAACGACAATATAAAAATGTTATAGCAGCGAAAGCCAAATCTGACCCAAAGCTGTTGCACAGCCACATCAGGAGGAAAACAACAGTCAAGGACCAGGTGATCAGGCTAAGGAAGGAAGGAGGAGAGATCACAAGAAACGACCGCGAAGTATGTGAGGAACTCAACATGAGATTCAAAGAAGTGTTCACAGAGGAGACAGAAGGGTCTCCAGAAAGACGGAGAGGTGGGGTACACCACCAACCGAGGAAGAAGTGAAGAGGCTGCTGAGTGAGCTAGATACCTCAAAGGCGATGGGGCCGGACAACATCTCTCCATGGGTCCTGAGAGAGGGAGCAGAGGCGCTATGTGTACCCCTAACAACAATATTCAACACATCTATCGAAACAGGTAGATTACCTGAGGTATGGAAGACAGCAAATGTTGTCCCAATTTTTAAAAAAGGAGACAGACATGAAGCACTAAACTACAGACCAGTGTCACTGACATGTATAGTATGCAAAGTCATTGAGAAGATTATCAGGAGAAGAGTGGTGGAACAGCTAGAAAGGAATGAGCTTATCAACGACGGCCAACACGGTTTCAGGGACGGGAAATGCTGTGTTACAAACCTACTGGAGTTCTATGACAGGGTGACAGCAGTAAGACAAGAGAGAGAGGGGTGGGTAGATTGCATTTTCTTGGACTGTAAGAAGGCGTTTGACACAGTTCCACTCAAGAGATTAGTGCAAAATCTGGAGGACCAGGCAGGGATAACAGGGAAGGCACTCCAATGGATCAGGGAATACCTGTCAGGAAGACAGCAGCGAGTCATGGTACGTGGCGAGGTGTCAGAGTGGGCGCCGGTGACGAGTGAGGTTACACAGGGGTCAGTCCTAGGACCGGTGCTGTTTCTGGTATTTTTGAACGACATGACGAAAGGAATAAACTCCGAAGTGTCCCTGTTTGCAGATAATGTGAAGTTCATGAGAAGAATTCAGTCGGACGAGGACCAGGCAGAACTACAAAGGGATCTGGACAGGCTGCAACCCATGTCCTGCAATTGGCTCCTGGAGTTCAACCCCACCAAGTGCAAAGTCATGAAGATTGGGGAAGGGCAAAGAAGACCGCAGACGGAGTACAGTCTAGGGGGCCAAAGACTACAACCCTCACTCAAGAAAAAGATCTTGGGGTGAGTATAACACCAGGCACATCTCCTGAGGCGCACATCAACCAAATAACTGCTGCAGCATATGGGCGCCTAGCAAACCTAAGAACAGCATTCCGATATCTTAATAAGGAATCGTTCAGGACCCTGTACACTGTGTACGTTAGGCCCATACTGGAGTATGAAGCACCAGTTTGGAACCCACACCTCGCCAAGCACGTAAAGAAACTAGTGAAAGTGCAAAGGTTTGCAACAAGACTAGTCCCGGAGCTAAGGGGTATGTCCTACGAGGAGAGGTTAAGGGAAATCGACCTGACGACACTGGAGGACAGGAGAGATAGGGAGGACATGATAACGACATTTAAAATACTGAGAGGAATTGACAAGGTGGACAGAGACAGAATGTTCCAGAGATGGGACACAGCAGCACGGGGACACAGTTGGAAGTTGAAGACTCAGATGAATCACAGGGATGTTAGGAAGTATTTCTTCAGTCACAGAGTGGTCAGGAAGTGGAATAGTTTGGGAAGCGATGTAGTGGAGGCAGAATCCGTTCATAGCTTTAAGAAGAGGTATGATAAAGCTAAAGGTGCAGGGAGAGTGACCCAGTAGCGGCCAGTGAAGAGGTGGGACCAGGAGCTATGAATCGACCCCTGCAACCACAACTAGGTGAGTACAACTAGGTGAATACACACACACACACACACACACACACATACACACACACATACACACACACAACACACACACACACACAAACACACACACACATACACACAAAGCAGAATCAGCTCGAACCATGATTCTGCAGGAGAAAGCACAACTGAGGGACAAACCGGAGTACCGGAGAATGTACCTCGATCGAGACAAAACACAAAAGGAAAGGATGATACTGAAAGAGAGGGTACAAAGACGAAAGGAGGAACGAGAGAAAATGACAAAGACGAGCAGAAGAACCCAGACCCAGGTGGAAGGGCAAACACACCCTCCAGAAACACCCGCAGAAGGACTCCAACCACGACTACCTCAAGGCAACTGAACAATCTAAACCAACACCCACACACTGTTCACTCTGTCCCCACCCCCACATCACAAACCCCACCCCTAAAGCAACCCCCTATGGGCCCTCTGTCCCCACCCCCACTTCACAAACCCCATCCTCACTGCAACCCCCCATAGGCCCCCACCAGGGCTCCAGCTCCCCCAACAGCAATATTCTCCCAGGATCACAGTTTTAGTTGAAGGTTTGGTACACGAACGCAGATGGAATAACGAATAAATATGAGGAGTGGAATGAAAGAATCAATGAGAAGTCCTCAGACATCATAGCAGTCACAGAAACGAAACTCACTGAGACAATAACAGACGCAATCTTCCCACCGGAATATCAGATCCTGAGGAAAGATAGAAGAAGAAGAGGGGGAGGAGGGGTTGCACTGCTCGTAAGAAACCGATGGAGATTTGAGGAAATGGAATGCATGGGCGAGATTAGTGAAAGGGATTACATAGTAGGTACAATTCAGTCTGGGGAACATAAGGTAGTCATTGCAGTGATGTATATCCCTCATCAGAACTGCAGGAGGCCAAGAGAGGAATATGAAGAGAGCAACAGAGCAATAGTGGGCACACTGGCTGAGGTGGCAAGAAGAGCTCACTCGAGCAGAGCAAAGTTACTGGTTATGGGCGATTTCAACCACAGGGAGATCGATTGAGAAAACCTGGAGCCACAAGGGTGTCCCGAAACATGGAGAGCCAAGATGATGGATGTGGTACTGGAAAACCTCATGCATCAGCATGTCAGGGACACTACCAGTGAGAGAGGGAGGATGAACCAGCAAGACTGGACCTCGTGTTCACCCTGAGCAGTTCAGACATTGAGGACATCACATACGAGAGGCTCCTGGGAGCCAGTGACCATGTGGTTCTGAGCTTTGAGTACATAGTAGAGTTACAAGTGGAGAGGGCAACAGGAGTTGAATGGGAAAAGCCGAACTATAAAAGTGGAGACTACACGGGTATGAAGAACTTCCTGCAGGAGGTTTAGTGGGACAGAGAAATGGTACGAAAGTCAGTAAACGAAATGATGGAATACGTAACAACAAAATGCAAGGAGGCAGAGGAAAGGTTTGTTTCCAAGGGCAACAGAAATAATGGGAAGACCAGAACGAGCCCTTGGTTTACCCGAAGGGTAGGGAGACAAAGACTAAGTGCACTAGAGAATGGAAAAATTACAGAAGGCAAAGGACCCAGGAAAATAAGGAGATTAGTAGAAGAGCCAGAAACGAGTATGCACAGCGACAGTACGAAAACGACATAGCATCGAAAGTCAAGTCTGACCCGAAACTGATGTATAGCCACATTAGGAGGAAGACAACAGTCAAAGACCAGGTGATCAGGCTGAGGAAAGAAGGTGGGGAACTCACAAGAAACGATCAAGAGGTATGTGAGGAGCTCAACACGAGATTTAATAAGGTATTTACAGTGCAGACAGGAAGGACTCTGGGAAGACAGAACAGAGCGGGACATCAACAAGGAATATACCAACAAGTGTTGGATGACATACACACAACTGAGGAGGAGGTGAAGAAGCTGCTCAGTGACCTTGATACCTCAAAGGCGTTGGGACCTGACAACATCTCCCCGTGGGTCCTTAGAGAGGGAGCAGAGATGCTGTGTGTGCCACTAACCACAATCTTCAACACATCCCTTGAAACTGGGCAACTACCTGAGGTATGGAAGACGGCAAATGTAGTTCCCATTTTTAAGAAAGGAGACAGAAACGAGGCCCTAAACTATAGACCAGTGTCACTGACGTGTATAGTGTGCAAAGTCATGGAGAAGATTATCAAGAGGAGAGTGGTGGAGTACTTGGAATGGAACAAGATTATAAACGACAACCAGCATGGATTCACGGAAGGCAAATCCAGTGTCACAAACCTTCTGGAGTTCTATGACAAATTAACAGAAGTAAGACACGAGAGAGAGGGGTGGTTTGATTGCATTTTCTTGGACTGCAAAAAGGTCTTCGACACGGTTCCTCAGAAGAGATTAGTGCAGAAGCTAGAGGATCAGGCGTGTATAACAGGAAGGGCAATGAAATGCGAGAGACATACATGATAATATACACTTGGAATGTCCTGGAGGGATTGGTACCAAACCTGCACAGGAAAATCACTCCCTATGAAAGCAAAAGATTCGGCAGGAGATGCAACATTTCTCCTATGAAACGCAGGGGCACCTCGAGTACACTGAGAGACAACACAATAAGTGTCCGGGGCCCAAGACTGTTCAACTTCCTCCCAGCATACATAAAAGGGATTACCAATAGACCCCTGGCTGTCTTCAAAAAGGCCCTGGACAGGCACCTAAAGTCAGTTCCTAACCAACTGGTCTGTGGTTCGTCGTCAGTTTGCGTGCGGCCAGCAGTAACAGCCTTGTTGATCAGACCCTGATCAACCATGAGGCCTGGTCTCAGACCGAGCCGCGGGGGCGTTGACCCCCGAAACTCTCTCCAATTAAACTCCAGGTAAGTCGTTGATATGGAATAGGAAAGAAGTGGACCCTGAATGTTGTCTTGGAGGACACCTAATTTAATTAAATGGTAGGATGGTAAAATTCTTGAAGATTACGACAAGAGTCCCTGATCTGAGAAGACTGACCTACGATTCTAACTAAATGATGTGAATTTGATTAACTCATAAAATAGGAGAACCAGGTAAGACATAATTGTGATGTATAATGAATTCAAATGTCTTCAGACAGTGAATACTGACATACTGTTTGACGGATGATTACCAAGGTCAGTGATACATAAATCAACAACGAGAGTGCGTCACACAGACGTCAGGAAATACTTCTTCAGTGTCAGGATGATTAGGCCGTGGAAGGATCTAGGTGAAAGACTGGTGCAAGTGAACGCCACTAGCAGTACGGTAGGAACCAGAGGCGAGAAACCTGCAAATTCTGTTAATGTTTGTTTATAATTGCTCTACACACTTCCTTTAAGGACCTAAATTAAGAGTTATAAGGACACTGAATATGTCAGGTCATAGATGGAGAATACAGCTCTAGTATGACACATGCACAAAAGCAAGCATGCACAGAAGCTTGATAAATTCCATAGGTTCTTTTCAACTAGAGGAGTCCCCGATCTGAAGGTATGAACTACGAAAGAAGACTAAAGGTACCTGGAAGTAACAGTCTTAGAAGACAAAAGAATCAGGTTAATAGAGATTATATCATTTAAGATGTTCAGAAAGACTGCCAGGAACACACTTCTTAGCAAGCCAGGTGCGGGTGGCAAGATGAAAGCTAAAGTTAATAATGAGCTACCAAGACTTCATGAAATACTTCTTCCATCTCAGGTTATTAGTAAAGTGGAATAAACTGGATGAACAAGGTGGATTAGTACAACTTTAATGGTAACTTAAGATGCAGGCAACAAGGTGCTTGCTCCAGATGAGCTGGCACTCAGCTGGTGACTAGTTATTGATCTCTCCCGCAGCAGGCACTGGCCTGCCACAGATATTACAATTTATCTAATTCCCAGAACAAACGTGATTATTTACAAGCATAAACACAGTGTAATGAAAACTGTCATAAGGACAAAATATAAAACAAAATGAAGATCTGTATATTTCGGCCTCAGTCAGAGACCCTCTTCAGCAGATAAGGATTCATGGAGTAGACAGATGTAAATAAATAGGCAAAAAGAAGTAGTGAATGATGAAGGAGACTAAGATGATAGTGATAATGATTTTATTCAGATAATTTAGCCAATAAAGCTACTAAGTCTGGCTTAATTCCATTTGGATCGTTTGATCATCCTCCCCAAGATGCAATCCACATAGTCAACTGAAACCAGGTACCTATTTACTACTAGGTACACAGAAACAGCAGATATAAGGAAACAAGTCATGCATTCCCTCGTTTCTGGATTTGAACTCAGGTTTTCCAGATGTGAGTCAAAGGTGCTACCACTTAAGCCATGAGCCTGTGAAGTGTAGAAGTGTGGTAATGAATCTTGCTGGAGGTTGGAGGCTTCCTTGATAACCCTAACATCTGCTGCTGAGAGAGAGAGAATTGTCAGGCTCACCAGAGGCAGAACCTGCGGATAAATCAGCAATGAAACACAAGAGGTGCAACAAATAAAAGTCCACCCTCCCAGGCACCTAGACAGTGCTCTCGCTGTCACCGGAGGGGCACACCACTAACAACTGCCTGAAAGATACCAAGTGCAATTACTGCCACAAGAGGGGACATCAGGAGGACCAGTGTCGAAAGAAAGAGGAACTTGACAGAGAGGACCACCTGTTTAGAGACCTGTTCTCGGAACACACCTGTAGAATCTCTGAATTGGTGAACACACTCACACGTCACCCATCCAGCTATTCCTATCTCAGCCCAACAGGTAGTTTAGTGCCTTATACAAGACCAACCTACATCCCAACGGCTGTCCCGGTGTCCTACCTGTCTCAAGGGCAGGCACCTTACACCACTAAGGCTGTGGAGCCAGTCTATCAGCACCCTGTCGGCCAACATTAGATGATTCATTACTAATGTTGGAGAGTTCACGCACAGTTTGCTACAATTACCTACAATGTGTTGAGTAAAAGGACACAAATGCAACTAATGTGACATTTATTGTGGCAACGTTTCGCTCTCCAGGAGCTTTATTAAGGCGTTACAAACAATACTTGGACACAGACGGTATATATAGGCTTAGAGTGAGGTGTAATACTAGTGGTAGTGGTAGTAGTAGTAATAGTAGTAGTAGTAGTAATAGTATTAGTAGTAGTAGTAGTAATACAAATATGGTAGAACAATCAACTTGCACTTGAGTAAAAGGTTATAAAACCTATTTTTATGCTACCCAAGTAATAGCTTTTATAACCTTTTACTCATGTACAAGTTGATTGTTCTACCTTATTTGTACTACTACTACTATTACTACTACTACTACTACTACTACTAATAATAATAATAATAATAATAATATGTAATACTACTACTACTACTACTACTACTACTACTACTACTACTACTACTATTACTACTACTACTACTACTTCTACTATTACTACTACTACTCTTACTACTACTACTACTACTATTACTACTACTACTACTATTACTACTACTACTACTACTTCTACTATTACTACTACTACTACTACTATTACTACTACTACTACTACTACTACTATTACTACTACTACTACTTCTACTATTATTACTACTACTACTATTACTACTACTACTACTACTACTACTACTCTACTACTACTACTATTACTACTACTACTACTACTACCACTACCACCAGTATTACACCTCACTCTAAGCCTATATATACTCTCTGTATCCATGTATTGTTTGTAACGGCTTGATAAAGCTCCTGGAGAGCGAAACGTTGCCACAAAAAAATGTCACATTAGTTTCATTTGTGTCCTATTACTCAACATGATAGCTGTTGTAATTGGACGATAGGACTCCGGAAAATTTTGCAAGAATTGCTGGCTACAACTCATAGATGAGAAGAGACAGGCAAGGAGGTGTTGCTGTGTGTTTCTCAGGAAGTGTACATGCCTAACACATTGATGTTGTCATCTCTACTCATCTTGTAATAATGTTCTTCAAGCTATGCATAAACACTAGTACCTCTGTACTAACATGTGCAATGTACAGACCTCAGTGGCAACATGCAGACCCTATCAACTTCCTAATGGAAAATGTGGACTCCCTTCTGCTCCAACACAACTGTCAACATATCATAATTGTTGGTGACCTCAACCAACATCTTATACAGAGGGACTTTGATGACCTTTTGCGGTGTTTGACATGAGAAACTTTGTTGATTTCCCTACTCACATCTCTGGCTCCTCCCTTGACCCAGTAGTGAGTGATCTGGCAGAAGGTATAGTCACTTGTTAACCCCACTGCTATGTTGGATCGTCTGACCTCAACGCTGTTTTTACGACACTGAAGATCCCAACAGGACGAGGTGAGGAGTCCACACGCACAACCTGGCTATGGAAAAGAGGTAATTGGCCAGCACTTTGCTCTGAGCTCGCCACCACCGATTGGAATGCTCTTCTCCAAAGGAATGTTGACAACCAAGTGAATGTCTTCACTGGACACATCCTTAATCTACAACAAGAACACATCCCTCACCGGCAGTATGTGACGAAGCCTACAGATCAGTCTTGGTTCGGCTTTCGTTGTAGAGAGGCTGCCCGTGACCTGGTGGCTAAAGCACTCCCTTCACATGGCGAGGGTCTGGGTTAGATTCCCAGCGAGGATAGAAACATGGGGCGAGTTTCTTTACACCGATTGTCTATGTTCCCTTTCAGTAAAATAGGAACCTGGGAGTTAGTCGACTTACGTGGGTCGCATCCTGAGACAAAATTGACCTAATTTGCCCGAAATGCTCTGCATAACAAACGGCTTTTTATATAGTAGTAGTATGTCATTGATGTCAGCTAGGCCTATATACCTTGTACATGTACTTGTAGAAATAAAGATATATTTTTTTTTATTTGAGTACAAGGCTTGGTGAAAGTATAAGAGACATCCCACTACTTGTAACAGGAACTTGCACAAGCAAGCCTGTAGGTATACGGGGAAAGTTCAAAATTGGGCCATCTCTAAATGGGAGGAGGACACAAAAAGAAAGCTAACATCAGGTAGAGTGGGCTCCAAAACCTGGTGGTTCCCGGTCAAGGACAGACAAGGTTATCTGCCAGATGAACTTATTCCACCTCTAAATCGACAGGATGGGACCACCTCTACTAGTAGTCAAGAGAAAGCTGACCTCTTTGCCGAACACTTTGCTGCCAAAATGCAAGTTCCTGATCCTGCAAGAACTATGTCAAAGCTGTCAGTGGTGAAAATAAATCGCTTGACCAAGAAAAAGGCTGTTGGCCCAGATAAATTGAGCCCAAGATTGCTGAGTAGATATGCAGACTAGCTAGCAGCACCTCTAACTCGCCTCTTTCAGCACTGCCTAGTACAGTGTAAATGGCCTTCTCTGTGGAAAGAGACAAATGTAGTCACTGCTCACAAAAAAAAGAGCAGAGCAGAAATCAGCAACTACAGACCAGTGTCACTCCTGTCAATCACTGGCAAGCTTCTTCAGACAATAATCTCAAGACAAATGACAGAGTTTTTTGACTACCACTCACTACTTTGTGACCGTCAATATGGCTTCAGGAAAGGTTACTTTGCTGCTGATCTGTTGTTAAACCTCTCCACTAAATGCCACCAGTCATTGGACGAATCCAAAGTCAGCTGTGTGGTAGCACTGGACATTGCTGGTGCTTTCGACAGAGTGTGGCACCAGGGCCTCTTGGCAAAACTGCAAGCACTGGGAATTGCCGGTTCTACACTATGTCTTCTTAGTGTAGTTCTCAATGGAACAGAATCAGCAAGACATCCTATTGGAGCAAGTGTTCCACGGGGAAGTGTGCTTGGGCCATTGTTATGGAATGTCTACTTCAATGACCTTCTTCATCTCATCCCAGAATCCCATGCATATGCAGACGACTGTACTCTAACATTTACTTATCCAAGAGAAGAAATGCCAGCTGCTCTAAGCTACATCAATCACCAGCTAAGAACTATATCAACCTGGGGAAACCGATGGCATGTAACATTTGCACCTGAGAAAGCACAAATGATGATGATCTCTAGGCACCATGATGGTAATGCCGGAGCAGTAGTAAGTATGAATGCGAGAGTGTTGGTACCCGGGGGACGAAGTTGATATCCTTGGGGTGAAATTTGACTTCAAACTGACCATGAAGAACCACGTTGTAAATCTTGCAAACAAGGCTGCCAAGAAGCTTACAGCACTTCGACGTATCTCGTATCTGCTCGACAGAAGGGGTTGCAAGATTTTGTACGAGGCGCAAGTACTCTCACACCTTGAGTATGCTCCACTTTCTTGGATTGCCTGCCCCCCCATCTCATCTGGACCCATCTTGAATACATCTGTCATTTCAGCCGAACCTTCAATACAGGAGGGATGTGGGTGGCTTTACTGTTATGTACAAGGCCAACAATGTCAAAGTACCACACTTGGCTCTACTCTGAGGACAGTGAGAAGTGAGCTTCAACAACAAGACGGGCAGCCAGCAGCAACTTCACTCTGGCTGCTCCATTCTCCAGAACATCACTTCATCTGAGATCATTTATTCCCAGGATGACTCGAGTCTGGAACATGTTGGTACAGCATAATGACATCAACGAAATAAAATCAGTTGATCAAATAAAATTGCTGGCCCACAGATGGCTCCAACTTCATCTTGTTCCCTACCTGTATGTCTCATAATAATAAAAAAGAGCTTTTAAATGAGCTGATGGAGGTAACAGCTCTTAGCATGCCAATAAAGTTAGGAATTCATAACCTGTCAATAGCTTGTCAATAAAGTTAGGAATTCATAACCTGTCAATAGCATGTCAATAAAGTTAGGAATCCTTTACCTAACCTTGTCAAACCCTGTGTAAAAAAAAAGAGCATAATGACATCAATGAAATACAATCAGTTGACCAAATGAAATCGCTGGCCCACAGATGGCTCCAACTTCATCCTGTTCTTTATCTATATATCTCTTCAAATGAGCTGATGTAGGTAACAGGACTTAGCTTGTCAATAAAGTTAGGAACCCTAAACTTAACCTTGTCAAACCCTGTGTAAAAGAGAGACAGAGAGAGGGAGGGGGAACGGGGGATTAGGAGAAAGGAAGGTGGAGGGAGTGTCCTTCCCTGGAAGAATTTATTACAGTAATTAACTATTTTGTAATGAATAATTACAGGAGAGGAAGGGCGAGGAAGTATGGCAAATGAAGGACAGAGCAGTAGATCTTTTTTAGTGAGACAAACTAAATACATCAGCAGCGTGCTGCTACACTATTTTATATGATAGTTACACCGTGTGAACCAAGGCTAGTTAGGTTTCCCTGTTATACTGCCTATGATACTCCGTCGTGTATTGTTGAATTCTGTCAGCCAGAGCCTGCAGACTTCAGTAGCGCAATGTGGCCTGACTGGCAAAGCTCTCACTTCACACGCTGAGGGTCCGGGTTCCATTCCCGGCGAGGTGGAAACATTCGACGCGTTTCCTTACACCTGTTCACCTAGGTTCATCTAGCAAGTAGATACCTGGGTGTTAGTCGACTGGTGTGGGTCGCATCCTGGGAGACAAGACTGAGGACCCCAATGGAAATAAGACAAACAGTCCCTCGAGGACGCATTGCCTTGCTTGGGTTATCCTGAATGGCTTGCCCTCCGGGGTTAAAAATCCGAACAAAATCTTTTCTTATCTTATCTTTAGGATTTCAGCGAAGGTTCAGCAGCTACGGCAGCTTCGGATTCTTGGTTCTAGCAGAGCTGCAGTTACTGTTACTTGCAGGAGCAGGCAGTAACACAGGCGGGGATGGGAATGATGGGGAGGGGAAGGTTATATATGATATAGACGGATGGGGGAGAAAAGATATAGATAACGGAAAGAGAGGAGAGGAAGGAGATAGAAATGGAGTAAAATGAAAATGTAGGGAAAATAAAGAGACGGGAGGGACTGGATGGGCGGGAGAGACGGGAGGGACTGGATGGGCGGGAGAGACGGGAGGGACTGGATGGGCGGGAGAGAGGAACGTAAAAAAGGAGGGTGGGAAGAGATGCTTCTGCCTTGAAGGTGAGGAGGGAGGGGTGTTCCTGCCTTGAAGGTGACGAGGGAGGGGTGTTCCTGCCTTGAAGGTGACGAGGGAGGGGTGTTCCTGCCTTGAAGGTGACGAGGGAGGGGTGTTCCTGCCTTGAAGGTGACGAAGGAGGGGTGTTCCTCCCTTGAAGGTGACGAGGAAGGGGTGTTCCTGCCTTGAAGGTGACGAGGGAGGGGTGTTCCTCCCTTGGAAGTGAGGAGGGAAAAAGGGGTGTTCCTCCCTTGGAAGTGAGGAGGGAGAAAGGGGGTGTTCCTCCCTTGGAAGTGAGGAGGGAGAAAGGGGGTGTTCCTCCCTTGGAAGTGAGGATGGAGAAAGGGGTGTTCCTCCCTTGGAAGTGAGGAGGGAGAAAGGGGGTGTTCCTCCCTTGGAAGTGAGGAGGGAGAAAGGGGGTGTTCCTCCCTTGGAAGTGAGGAGGAGGAGGAGAGGGAGGGGAAGATGGCAGGTGAGAGCCAGCACATATAAAAGATGGTGACAACAGAGGAGCAGCACTCACCATACTTCCCTCACTTCAACAACATCACTCTCACCATGACCGCATTGAAGGTATTACACTACTATGTTTTCTATTAGTAATTCACCATTACCATCGCTAACTTCACAGGCCCGGGACCCCGGCCTTACTAGGTCAAGCTGTAATTGTTTGTTTTTTATCATCATCCATATAATGAATATAATATAAGTAATTGACTTGTGGCAGTTATATTCATCTTGTGATAACTATAGTTGAGTAGTTCAATTATAGAGTGAGCGGCTCACAAGCGAAAAGTATCAGGTTCAATCCACAGGTGAGGCGAGACACATAGATAAGCCTCCTAGCTCCTGCTGCCCTTGTTCACCTAGCAGGAAATAAATACCTGAGTCAGTGGACTGTTGTAGGTGGCAGTAGAGCCAGGGTAGGGCACCTCAAGGTGGCAGTAGAGCCAGGGAAGGGCACCTCAAAGTGGCAGTAGAGCCAGGGGAGGGCACCTCAAGGTGGCAGTAGAGCTAGGGGAGGGCACCTCAAGGTGGCAGTAGAGTCAGGGGAGAGCACCTCAAGGTGGCAGTAGAGCCAGGGGAGGGCACCTCAAGGTGGCAGTAGAGCCAGGGGAGGGCACCTCAAGGTGGCAGTAGAGCCAGGGGAGGGCACCTCAAGGTGGCAGTAGAGCCAGGGGAGGGCACCTCAAGGTGGCAGTAGAGCCAGGGGAGGGCACCTCAAGGTGGCAGTAGAGCCAGGAGGGCACCTCAAGGTGGCAGTAGAGCCAGGGGAGGGCACCTCAAGGTGGCAGTAGAGCCAGGGGAGGGCACCTCAAGGTGGCAGTAGAGCCAGGGGAGGGCACCTCAAGGTGGCAGTAGAGCCAGGGGAGGGCACCTCAAGGTGGCAGTAGAGCCAGGGGAGGGCACCTCAAGGCGCAAACCGAAAAAAAACCCGCATAGTTGAAGTAGATATTAGAAGTAGCAGTTATGTGTAATATTGAGCATTGAGAGGAAGTCTAGTAAAGGGTTCTTACCTTCATATATATATTATGTACACCCATACTCTGTGAGTGGTAGTCACCCCATACTCTGAGTGGTAGTCACCCCATAATCTGTGAGTGGTAGTCACCCCATACTCTGTGAGTGGTAGTCACCCCATACCCGTTCTGTGGGTAGTCACCTAATACCCGTCCTGTGAGTGGTAGTCACCCCATACCCGTCCTGTGAGTTGTAGTCACCTCATACTCGTCCTGTGAGTGGTAGTCACCCCATACCCGTCCTGTGAGTGGTAGTCACCCCATACCCGTCCTGTGAGTGGTAGTCACCCCATACCCTTCCTGTGAGTGGTAGTCACCCCATACCCTTCCTGTGAGTGGTAGTCACCCCATACCCGTCCTGTGAGTGGTAGTCACCCCATACCCTTCCTGTGAGTGGTAGTCACCCCATACCCTTCCTGTGAGTGGTAGTCACCCCATACCCTTCCTGTGAGTGGTAGTCACCCCATACCCTTCCTGTGAGTGGTAGTCCGTCTATTAAGGATTAAGGATTTCATTTCTTTGCATAGTTTACAATGTGTAATTACATTTTTTATTTGCTAAGTACAAAGAAAGCCACTACCATGCCGGGGCATTTCTAGCAGGACAAAAGACAGAAGGCATCTGGTAGACGGTGGTCGCCCTATGTACCTTGTGTGGGCGCCCTATGTACCTTGTGTGGGCGCCCTATGTACCTTGTGTGGGCGCCCTATGTACTTTGTGTGGGCGCCCTATGTACCTTGTGTGGGCGCCCTATGTACCTTGTGTGGGCGCCCTATGTACCTTGTGTGGGCGCCCTATGTACCTTGTGTGGGCGCCCTATGTACCTTGTGTGGGCGTAAGCCAAAACTTAAAATAGTAAGTTGACTCAGGTGTTGGTAAACATAAATACTGTTACGTAAATTATCACACATAGCAACACATGTGTACATTACTCAGGATAACCCAAAAAAAGTCAAAGTGACTTATTTTTACTGGGGTTCTTACAGACACACATAATAGAGGAGAGACGGTTTGATAGCGACCCCAGTTGTATGACCATCACAATGATGTATATTCAATAAGTTACGGAGACGCACTTGTTTAAAAAACAAGATTTCTGTGGCTATATAAGACATTAAGAATTTTGAGATAATTATCCAGTGTGAGAAATTTGTTTATAATGAACGTAAATGAACCACATATTTTGTTCCCTCTGCACATACTTACATGTTCAAACACCGTATATAATCCTCGATGCTCTCTCCAGTGTTCAAAACATTGCATGGAGATTCGCGCTGCAGTCTGGTTTCCACTCTCAGATATTACGGGTTGTGTCAGATGGTAAGTGGGCGGATTAATGGCGCAAAATACACAACATATTTTGTAAGATTTTCTCACTTTAACGTAATCTAAGGTACTTTCTCGGGTACCTGGGTACTATTACGTGTACAAAGGTAATGTCTCAGGTACCTTAGCTCCGCTACGTGTACATAGACACTAGGCAATTCAGGTGCCTTTGTACTGCTATGTGTACGGAGGTACTAGGTGTCTCAGATACCTTTGCACTCCTACGTGTACAGAGGTACTAGATGTCTCAGGCACCTATATACTGCTATGTGTACAGAGGTACTAGGTGCCTCAGGTACATATGTGCTGCTACATGTATAGTGATACTAGGTGCCTCAGGTACCTATGTGCTGCTATGTGTACAGAGGTACTAGGTGCCTCAGGTACCTATGTGCTGCTACATGTATAGTGATACTAGGTGTCTCAGGTATATATGAGCTGCTATGTGTACAGAGGTACTAGGTACATCAGGTACCTATGTACTGCTATGTGTACAGAGGCACTGGGTGCCTCAGGTACCTATGTACAGCTATGTGTACAGAGGCACTAGGTGTCTGGTGAGTCATGGCATGTGATGGTGGGACAGCCAGTGACCTGCAGCAGACCACGGCAGCAGTGACCACTGACTTAACAGTTCTGGACTCGGCAGCAGTGACCACTGACTTAACAGTTCTGGACTCGGCAGCAGTGACCACTGACTTAACAGTTCTGGACTCGGCAGCAGTGACCACTGACTTAACAGTTCTGGACTCGGCAGCAGTGACCACTGACTTAACAGTTCTGGACTCGGCAGCAGTGACCACTGACTTAACAGTTATGGACTCGGCAGCAGTGACCACTGACTTAACAGTTCTGGACTCGGCAGCAGTGACCACTGACTTAACAGTTCTGGACTCGGCAGCAGTGACCACTGACTTAACAGTTCTGGACTCGGTGATTTGAGTACAATAAAGAGTGAATTGTATTTCCACAAACAATTATTAATCCATGGATGATATCTCTTGTGTTATTTCTTCAAGAGTAGAACACCAACCGTCTCCTGATTGATGAGCAACCCTGATATCTTCAAGACTTCCGTCTTACTTATTTTTCCCATCTTTTCATCATCATCAAAACTTCGTTCTAAGCCTTCCACCTCATTAAGACCTGATCTAAACCCTCCACATCCTCCTCCTTCCTCAGGTGTTGCTTCTGACGGTGCTGACGTGGGCTGTGGTACTCGCCCTGCCTCAGCTCATTGACCCCCATGCTACCGTGGTAAGTACTCACATTTTGTGCTGTCTTTTAGGCCTTTTCTATCTAACCTGACTGAAGAGAGACCAGGTTGCTAGTAGTGAACGGAGGATCAAGCCTCCACCAACACGAGGTTAGAACTAAGTGGAATATAATACATTTGTGCCTGAATTCTGGAGTTCTCTTTTTAACCTCGGTAGTGTACTTCTCAGCCAAGTCCTTCCTCTTATCACCCTCTTCCTCCTTCCTATTCTCAGCCTTTTACTTCTCGACCTTTTCTTTCTTTTTCGTCTCAGCCTCTTCCCTCCTCCTTTCTGAGCCTGATCATTCTTCTTCTTCTTCTTCTTCTTCTTCTTCTTCTTCTTCTTCTTCTTCTTCTTCTTCTTCTTCTTCTTCTTCTTCTTCTTCTTCTTCTTCTTCTTCTTCTTGCTATTAAATAAAACTACTACTTCTCATTTATTACGTTTTATTTTAAATGTATAAGAGATGATTGTGGATGTTATGAATGAAAAGAAGCTGGATGTCCTGGCTTTAAGTGAAACAAAGCTGAAGGGGGTAGGACAGTTTCAGTGGGGAGAAATAAATGGAATTAGGTCAGTGATGTCAAACAGAGTTAGAGCTAAAGAAGGAATAGCAATAATGTTGAAGGATAAGTTATGGCAGGAAAAGAGGGAATATAAATGTATAAATTCAAGGATTATGTGGTGTAAAATAAGGGTTGGATGTGAAAAGTGGGTTATAGTAAGTGTTTATGCACCTGGAGAAGAGAGAAGTGTAGAGGAGAGAGAGAGATTTTGGGAAATGTTGAGTGAGTGTGTGGGGAGTTTTGAACCAAGTGAGAGAGTAATTGTGGTTGGGGATCTCAATGCTAAAGTGGGTAAAAATGTTGTGGAGGGAGTAGTAGATAAATTTGGGGTGCCAGGGGTAAATGAGAATGGGGAGCCTTTAATTGAGCTATGTGTAGAAAGAGGTTTGGTAATAAGTAATACATATTTTATGAAAAAGAAGATAAATAAGTATACAAGGTATGATACAGCACAATGAAAGTAGTAGGATCGCAGATGAGCAAGGAGGATTTAGAATGAATAGGGGATGTGTAGATCAAGTGTTTACATTGAAGCATATATGTGAACAGTATTTAGATAAAGGTAGGGAAATTTTCAATGCATTTATGGATTTAGAAAAGGCATATGATAGTGGATAGGGGAGCAATATGGCAGATGTTGCAAGTGTATGGAAAAGATAGTAAGTTACTAAATGCTTTAAAGAGTTTTTATTAGGATAGTGAGGTTCAGGCTAGGGTGTGTAGGAGAGAGGGAGATTACTTCCCGGTAAAAGTAGGTCTTAGACAGGGATGTGTAATGTCACTATGGTTGTTTAATATATTTATAGATGGAGTTGTAAAAAAAGTAAATGCTAGGGTGTTGGGGAGAGGGGTGGGATTAAATAATGTGGAATCAAATACAAAATGGGAGTTGACACAGTTACTTTTTGCTGATGATACTATGCTTATGGGAGATTCTAAAGAAAAGTTGCAAAGGTTAGTGGACGAGTTTGGGAGGGTGTGTAAAGGTAGAAAGTTGAAAGTGAACATAGATAAGAGTAAGGTGTATCAAACGATTTAGATAAAGAAAAATTGGATATCACATTGGAGAGAGGGAGTATGGAAGAAGTGAATATATTTTTAGATATTTGGGAGTTGACTTGTCAGCGGATGGGTTTATGAAGGATGAGGTTAACCATAGAATTGATGAAGAAAAAAAAGGTGAGTGGTGCGTTGAGGTATCTGTGGAGACAAAAAAAAATGATCCATGGAGGCAAAGAAGGGAATGCACGAAAGTGTAGTAGTACCAACACTCTTATATGGGTGTGAAGCATGGGTTGTAAATGCTGCAGCGAGGAGGCGGCTGGAGGCAGTGAAGATGTCCTGTCTAAGGGCAATTTGTGGTGTAAATATTATGCAGAGAATTCGGAGTGTGGAAATTAGGAGGAGGTATGGAGTTACTATAAGTATTAGTCAGAGGGCTGAAGGGTTGTTGAGGTGGTTTGGTCATTTAGAGAGAATGGAACAAAGTAGAATGACTTGGAGAGCGTATAAATCTGTAGGGGAAGGAAGGCGGGGTAGAGGTCGTCCTCGAAAAAGGTGGAGGGAAGGGGTAAAGGAGGTTTTGTGGGTGAGGGGCTTAAACTTACAGCAAGCGTTCATGGGCGTGTTAGATATTAGTGAATGGAGAGGAATGGTTTTAGGGACCTGACGAGCTGTTGGAGTGTGAGCAGGGTAATATTTTTTGAAGGGATTCAGGGAAACCGGTTAGTCGGACTTGAGTCCTGGAAATGGGAAGTACAATGCCTGCACTTTAAAGGAGGGGTCTGGGATAGTGACAACTGGGAGGGACTTATTCTCAGCTGTCGTATCTGAGCGCCTCTGCAAAGACAGTGATTATGTATGAGTGAGGTGAAAGTGTTGAATGATGATAAAAGTATTGTCTTTCTTTTTTGGGATTTTCTTTCTTTTTGGGTCACCCTGCCTCGGTGGGAGACGGCCGACGTGTTAAAAAAAAATTGTTTATTCAAGGGGAAGCGCTAAACCCATAGGTGTCACATAACAAGTGGGGAATGGGAGGCATTCAGGTTCGATCCTAGGAAGGTGAGGATAAGTCCAGTTCTTTGGATCAAGATCACCTTTCCAACATCAAAGCACTTTCCTTCAGAGGTTAAACATATAACCAAGGAAACGTATCTTGTAGTAGCAGTATCAGTATTATTTTCTGTACTATTCTGTAGCAGTAGGCTTGGCTACAAGTACTTCTGGCAGTTTGGGAGATACACAGATGATGATCAAACTAAATGCAAATTATGTGATTAGGCATATGGTCACTGTCTTGAACACTATGTGCTGAATTGTCCACTTATTGAGGAATATAGAGATAGACAGTATAATAACCTATGTGACATGTCAAGATATCTTATTAGTGAAGGTAGGATACCACTTATACTAAGCAAATTTCCTAAATTTGCTTGTAACAGATAAGTGAACTGTAGATATAAATCCAAATTAATTTCCATGAACGTGCCTATCTGTGCTCATGATAATGCGAGCACAGATGGGCATGTTTGTGGAGCAACTTGCAATGTGAACAGACTGACTGATGTTGTAGTGGCCAGGCTTAGGCTTGGCTACAAGTACTTCTGACAGTTTGGGAGACACAGATGATGATCAAACTAAATGCAAATTATGTGATCAGGCATATGGTCACTGTCTTGAACACTATGTGCTTAATTGTGCACTTATTGAGGAATATAGAGATAGACAGTATAATAACCTATGTGACATGTCAAGATATCTTATTCATGAAATAAGATACCAATTGTACTAAGCAAATTTCCTAAATTTGCTTGTAACAGATAATTGAAATGTAGATATAAACCCAAATGTACAATTGTTAACCCCTTTGGGCCTAGTGCCTAGGCCTTTTGTGTATCCATATGCTCTTGCGCTACCGTCCACAGGATGGATATGGGGTGCACAATAAACTAGCCACTTCGGTGGCAAAATCTAATCTAACGTTCACGTCACTGTCTTGCAGTACGACACTATCTTCAGTTATCACTTACTGTCTAGTGCATTGTTCTCGTATAATGGAATTGATCATGTAGCTGTCTTCAATGCTCCAGTAAGATCGGTGTTATTATATTTAATGTCTTACATGTTTAGTCTATCCCGTGTTTCTTCCTTATTTTGATTATACTTACTGGGAAGCGCGTGAGTAAGTACACAGGCACACATGAGTACAAATATCTTACATAGTGTAAATTACCTGGGATAACCCAAAAAAGTCAGTCAATCAGGTTTGAAAGCAACTGAGACTTGGTTAAGTCTTCATGCATGTCATCCCGTGCTTGAACCTTCTTTTTCCCGACAGCCTCACTACGAGTTCGGGTACGAGGTCAACGCTCCGGACTACGGCAACGACTTCGCGCATGCAGAGCGTCGCGATGGTCCAGACACCACGGGCGAGTACCGCGTCCTGCTTCCCGACGGTCGCACCCAGGTGGTCACTTACACCGTCAGTGGAGACTCCGGCTACGTGGCGCAGGTCTCCTACCAGTAGCCTGTACGTCACTGGAGACTCCGGCTACGTGGCGCAGGTTTCCTAGCAGTGATCTGCACTTCAGTGGAGACTCCGACTACGTGGCGCAGGTCTCCTACCAGCAGCCTGTACGTCACTGGAGACTCCGGTTACGTGGCGCAGGTCTCCTAGCAGTGATCTGCACGTCAGTGGAGACTACACCTTGGTGGCGCAGGTCTTCCAGTGACCTGCGTGTCAATGGAAACTCCGGCTACGTGGCGCAGATCTGCTTTCATTGTCATTCGACAGTTTTCTAATGACTTACTTCTTAAATATCATCAGCTATCTAAACAAATGGTATTATTTCTTTAATACTTCCACTGTCTTCCTCCATCTTGTGTTACTCTCATTTAGCGTTCAGTACTTCCTGTACCCTGACTCTCACCCTGGCGTGCAAAACGTGCATGCAATCATTCCTTACTCTACTATTTTCTAGCCTTCCTCTTTTTATTACTTTATAACCCTCCCCTTCTGTTCTCTGTTCTTTATTCATTTACGCTCTAGCCCTTCCCTACTTCTCTCTGACCCTGCTTTCTTTCCCTTTAACATTGCACTCTTTTTTTTTTTTTTTAGTTCTTTCTCTATAGCTCTGCTTTCTTACTCGCCATCCCTTCCCTCTTACTCTCTAGCTCTGCTTTCTTACTCCCCATCCCTTCCCTCTTACTCTCTAGCTCTGCTTTCTTACTCTCTAGCTTTGTATTATGTTTGCTGTAATTAGTAGCTGACCCAAAGTAACTAAAATACTGGACGTCTTTCATACGCCTTTTGTGTGTTCATGCACAGTACTGATTAGGTCGTTTTAAACTGGGACCAAAGTGTGTTTAGTGTGTTATGGCAGTGTATAGTCTGTTATGGCAGTGTATAGTCTGTTATGGCAGTGTATAATCTGTTATGGCAGTGTATAGTCTGTTATGGCAGTGTATAGTCTGTTATGGCATTGTATAGTCTGTTATGGCAGTGTATAGTCTGTTATGGCAGTGTATAGTCTGTTATGTCAGTGTATAGTCTGTTATGCAGTGAGCGTAGTGTAGCAGTTATGGTAGTGAATATGTGGTTTCAGTTTTTTATAAATTTTCTGTTTATGTCAGTGTATAGTGTGTTATTGCAGTGTATAGTGTGTTATGGCATTGAATACTGTGAGTGTTATGTCAATGTATAGTGTGTTATGGCAGTGTATAGTGTGTTATGACTGTTTAGTGTGTTATGGCAGTGTATAGTGTGTTATGTCAGTGTATAGTGTGTTATGGCAGTGTATAGTGTGTTATGACTGTTTAGTGTGTTATGGCAGTGTATAGTGTGTTATGGCAGTGTATAGTGTGTTATGACTGTTTAGTGTGTTATGGCAGTGAATAGTGTGGTTATGTCAGTTATAGTGTGTTTATGGCAGTGTATAGTGTGTTATGACAGTGTTATTGGGGTGTTATGACAGTGTATATTGTGAGTGTTATGGCAGTGTATAGTGTGTTATGACTGTTTAGTGTGTTATGGCAGTGAATAGTGTGAGTGTTATGACAGACTATATTGTGAGTGTTATGACAGACTATATTGTGAGTGTTATGACAGACTATAGTGTGAGTGTTATGACAGTCTATAGTGTGAGTGTTATGACAGTGTATATTGTGAGTGTTATGACAGACTATATTGTGAGTGTTATGACAGACTATATTGTGAGTGTTATGACTGGTGTGTTACGAAAGTGTTTACAATCGTTACCACATTATAAAAGCATTGTGTTAAAATAACTCTTAATTACATATAAAGCTAAAGTTACCACACCTATTATAAATAGTGTTCTTCAGAATATACAGGATGAGTTAGCAAGAGTTTGTTACCAGTGGTTTCAGCCTTTTAACTACTGGTGTGGGGGAAGCTGAGTAGGTCCCCCATCCCACCCGTAATTCCCTCCCCCTCCCCACCTCAAAGTTAACTTCCAGACTGCTGGTAAGGTTAACTGGCAGTGTGAGCCCAGAAGCACTAGTAAACACTTAATAACACATAAGTTAACAGCCCTCACAAGGGAGAGAGACCCTTACGACGACGTTTTGGTCCGACTTAGACCAGTGTGAATTTGTAGATGATCCAAAACGGACTGAAACTTGTAAGTTTCTCTCTGCAGTGTCCGGGGTATTAGTATATTGTAGTGATGTATCGGATATTTGCATCCGCATCCGCACAATTTCTTACATCCGCATCCGCATCCGTATTTCACAGCAAACAGATATCCGTATATACATCCGCATCCGAAATCCGCGGAACATCCGCACAATTTCTTACATCCACATCCGCGGAAAATCCGCACAATTTCTCACATCCGTATCCGCATTCGCATCCGTAAAATGAGTAAGACATCCGTATACACATCCGCATACCGGATATCTAATTTTTTCACATCCGACACATCCTCAGTATATTGTACCGGGAATTACTTGCATGACCGTGGGTTGAAAGTTTGCCTCAACTAACACTTAATTTGCCCATTATTATATAAGACTAATGTCTTCATTTTAGTAAGTGTGAATAACTTAATGTAATTATAATAGGATAATTAAGATAATGTTTTTTTAACGGCTGTAATAGTGGTGACTTTTTTTTATTAAATCTGAAAAAAATATTTATTATTAAATGCATAAATTTGTCATCCTAGTTTGATATCCCATTATAGTAGTGGTGTTAGTACTGTCCTCTTACTCTCTAGTACTGTCCTCTTACTCTCTAGTACTGTCCTCTTACTCTCTAGTACTGTCCTCTTACTCTCTAGTACTGTCCTCTTCTTATAGTCCTCTCTCTAGTACTGTCCTCTTACTTAAACTGTCCTCTTATCTAGTACTGTCCTCTTACTCTCTAGTACTGTCCTCTTATCTCTAGTACTGTCCTCTTACTCTCTAGTACTGTCCTCTTATCTCTAGTACTGTCCTCTTACTCTAGTACTGTCCTCTTATCTCTAGTACTGTCCTCTACTCTAGTACTGTCCTCTTACTCTCTAGTACTGTCCTCTTACTCTCTAGTACTGTCCTCTTACTCTCTAGTACTGTCCTCTTACTCTCTAGTACTGTCCTCTTACTCTCTAGTACTGTCCTCTTACTCTCTAGTACTGTCCTCTTACTCTCTAGTACTGTCCTCTTACTCTCTAGTACTGTCCTCTTAATCTCTAGTACTGTCCTCTTAATCTCTAGTACTGTCCTCTTACTCTAGTACTGTCCTCTTACTCTAGTACTGTCCTCTTACTCTCTAGTACTGTCCTCTTACTCTCTAGTACTGTCCTCTTACTCTCTAGTACTGTCCTCTTACTCTCTAGTACTGTCCTCTTACTCTCTAGTACTGTCCTCTTACTCTCTAATACTGTCCTCTTACTCTCTAGTACTGTCCTCTTACTCTCTAATACTGTCCTCTTACTCTCTAGTACTGTCCTCTTACTCTCTAGTACTGTCCTCTTACTCTCTAGTACTGTCCTCTTAGTCTTTAGTACGTACTGTCCTCTTAGTCTTTAGTACGTACTGTCCTCTAGTCTTTAGTACGTACTGTCCTCTAGTCTTTAGTACGTACTGTCCTCTAGTCTTTCAATTTTCCCAGATTCTTCCATTAAAAATAATTTGGGACCAACACAAACCAAAATCAGTCCATACTTTTATCTAAGTAAGATTTACCAGCAATGGAGGTTTAACCATCACTATAGAATTTTTATTGAAACCTTGGGTACTTAACATACAATTTTTTTTTACAATGGTTTTGATAACGCACATGTTATGTACACTTTTAAAACTCAGACAAGAAGCATCACTGAGGATATGACAGGTATTGACTTAGTTGATGTGTGCCAAGAGGAGAGTTGCTTCTTGTTTCAGTTTCTGGAACAGAGATAGAACCGTTCATGAAGGTAACTTATCGCTGCATGTTGAATTTAGTGATGTATTGGATATCCGCATCCGCGGAACATCCGCACAATTTCTTAAATCCGCATCCGCAAAATAAGTAAGACATCCTCATGCACATCCGCATCCGCGGATATCTAAATTTTCACATCCGATACATCTCTAATGTTGACCCACTGCACTGTAGTGGGTCTCGTGCTTTAGAGAGTAGACTCATCACTAGGCAAGGGCTGTAGCTGTTCATCTAGAAGATACTCGTATGTCAACACTCAACCAGAAGCATCAAAATATGTTCGCTCGTCCATTTTTCAAAATGTGTCTGGAGTTTACCTGGAGAGAGTTCCAGGGGTCAACGCCCCTGCGGCCCGGTCTGTGAACACAATAGTTCATGCTTGAAAGATAATGATGGGGATTGCCAAGGCGACAAAGTAAACAAGTTTATTCAGGTACAGGTATTCATAAATACAGTTACATAAACTATTATACATAGCAACATATGTGTAGATTCCCTAGGATAACCCAAAGAAAAGTCAAAGTGACTTATTTCCATTGGTATGAACACTTAGTGTTCTAGGTTTGTGCTAATGTCAGACACATTAGACATATATTAACTGAAGATCTTACCTTGATGACATAGGATTATAACTATAACAAGTTATTAACGACTCATGTCTAGGAACGCAAAATTATATTAGGTCTCTGGTGGAGAGTGAAGAATAAAGGAGGAACAGTTGGTATACTCCTCCCTAGTGGGGACGCAATGCTTTCTTCACTCCCAGGAGGGTTGTCTAGCGGCTGGCGTGTACTTAGAGGGTGTTCCGAGGGTCAACACCCCCGGTCAAAGACCAGGCCTTGCGGTGGATAAGGGTCTGATTAACCAGGCTGTTACTGCTGGCCGCACACAATAAAATGTACGAACCACAGCCTGGTGGGTCATGTACTGACTTTGGGTGCTTGTCCCGCTCCCTCTTGAAGACTGCTAGGAGTCTATTGGCAATCCCCCTTATGTACGCTGGGAGGCAGTTGAATATTCTTCAGCGCCTAACACTTAATTGTGTCATCTTTTAGGGTACTCATGGCACCTCTGCTTTTCATTGGGGGGAGGGATGTCGCACTGCCTGCAGTCTCTAGCTTTCGTAGGGAGTGATTTCTGTGTATAGATTTGTGACTAGTCCCCTCTAGGATTTTCCACGTGTAGATTACGATGTCCCTTGACCTGTATTCCTTGGAGTACAGGTCAAAGGACTTCAACCATTCCCAGTAATTTAGGTGGTTTATTGTACTTATACGTGCAATAAAAGATCTCTGTACATTATTCAGGTCTGTAATTTCGCCTGACTCGAAATGGGCGGTTAGTGTACAGCAGTACTCCGTCCTAGAGAGTTAGTTTAGTTTGATATCTTTATTATGCACCCCATACCCATCCTGTGGGCGGTAGTCAAAAGATTACAGAGGTACATAATGGGTCCAGGGACTGGACCCCAAAGTTGTGATAGCTGAGCAAGTTACAAAGGTAATGAACTAACAAGCTACAAAGGTAATGAACTCACAAGTTACAAAGGTAATGAAACATGTAAGTAAATTTACTTACTTACGTTTATGCATGGTTACAATCATGAACAAATTATAACGCAATGAACACTTCACTAGTCTACACCCAGTCACAACTGTAATGAGTTCTTGGTGCAAATTTTATTGTTGGGTCACACATACACACTTACATATACACATACACACACACACATACACACACATATATACATACACACACACGCACACACAACAGGCCCAGCCTTCAATCGACATGTGCACAGGACAAAAAGGCAATCAACACGCGCGCACACACACACACACACACACACACACACACACACACACACACACACACACACACACACACACACACATACACACGTAGCAATGCTTTATTTACAGGGAGCAAAGTCAGGTATTTTTCCAGAATGGTCTGTAATATACCACTGTGGATAAAATACTTTGACATATCTTGAACATTTCTGAGTGAGTTGTCTCTGAATTCATTAATTTTGTCGCACTCCAGTACATAATGACGCAGGGTGTGACAATAATCCAACTGACAAAGTTTACATTTTGTTTGGTCTACATCTGGTGGTTGTGATTTAACCTGCCAAAGATACTTGTAACCCAGCCGGAGGCGGGCGGTAGTGACATCCAAGAGTCTGCTTATTTTGTTGGATGCACCATAGACATGTGGCTCCTCCTGCATGATAGAATGATGATAGATGGACTGACTGGTGTCAATCTCCCTGAGTCTTAAGTCAATAAAATTCAGTTCTAGTTCTTTTCGTATTATTGTTCTCAAACTGCTAACTGACAAGCCAAGATTGTAATCTACCCCCTCTTTGAAAGCATAAAACTTAGCCAATTTATCAGTTCTATCATGCATCTGAAGACCAATGTGAGATGGAATCCACAGCATGTGCACTCTGACTCTACTATCCACAATCCTACCATACCTGTGTCTGGCTTCTGACACAAGCATGCTACAAGTTATACTTGATGGATGACAGAGAATCAGTTACAATTAGAGAGTCAACCTTAGATACATGGACGCATTTGAGTGCAAGGAGTATGGCAAACAGTTCTGTCTGAAGGGTAGAGGCCCAGTTATTGATGCGTGCTCCAATTTCTTTAAGAGAGCCATCACTCTGTATGACAACAGCAGCACTACCAGCTGCACCAGTGGATTGGTGAACTGAACCATCAACGTAAATAATTTGTGAGAGAGTGTGCTGTTTGGCTAAATTATCAATACAGCTTAAGGCATCATGTTTGGCTTCAAGGCGAAGCTTTGGTTGTGATTTAAGAAGTAGTTTGGGGGGAAATGGAGGGATGGTAGTTTGGAATGGGGTAATATTCCATGGAGCGGAGAAGTGCCGCTGTTGCCTTACTTGCCACAGATCATGTATCTGATTCATGCGGAGGTCGGTTCCAGTTTTTTCGATCCATCTGGAGAAAAAGAATCATACCACAGTACGGGTAGGACTTGAACTCATGGCAAGTGACTCGTAAAACTCCAAGCCAGCACCTAAGCCATTGGGTCAGCTAGCCTCACTTGCCGCGAGTTCAAATCCCACCTGTACCATACATGGAGTTTACCTGGAGAGAGTTCCGGGGGTCAAAACTCCTGCGGCCCGGTCTGTGACCAGGCCTCATGGTGGATCAGAGCCTGATCAACCAGGCTGTTACTGCTGGCCGCACGCAGTCCGACGTACTAACCACAGCCCGGCTGGTCAGGTACCGACTTTAGGTGCCTGTCCAATGATGGTGAAGGCAGATTTGAAACATACCTTAGTAAACACTCTCGGAAAAAGGAACGAGGCTTCCAGAGAAAGCTTGCTGCAAGCAATACAGGGGGCGCACACCCTCCCAAAGCTGTCAGGTTAGATTTCCCTAACAACACTGATCAAGAGAGTAAGTGTAATTGGTTTTATGAAGCTAATGTAGACATCCCAAAGAAAACTATCAAGTTTCTCCATGATGAGGATAACTACGTATTTGTGCCTAATGATTCAACATTTATAGACAAACTTCTCGCTAAAGAATATGCCAACATCAAACTCCGAGCTGCCCCACCTAGGGCACCTAAAGTGCTCATTGCCATATACAACGTCAACAAGCACTTGAATCCTAAATATCTGGTGTCAGAGCAAGTTGCAAGCCCTCGTCGACTTCCCAACGATCTGATATTAGCTGAGTGGACTGGCCAGGGGACTTTGCCACGCTATATTCACTCTCGTGCTGCCCTCAACAGGCGCTATAACATTGCATTGTACAGACCTCCTCAACGTCGATGTTATAAGTGTCAACGTTGGGGCCACAGTGCCAGGAAATGCCCAGCTAAGTCATACTGGTGTGCAGTGTGTGCCAATGATCATTCTTCTGAACGGTGTTATGATTTGATCAAACAGCACCAGACTGTTGCTAAATGATGTATCAATTGCAAGACTTCAGGAGACACAGCAGCCATGCTGACTGCAGTGTGAGGCTGCCCACATCGCAGCCAACTGCACCTCACCCCTGCACCTCCCATTATGACCCCCAGGCCTACCAGGATACCTGAGTCTGAATACTGGCTCATGCCTGCCTCAGACAATGAGGTTGAGCATTTCACCTGGGAAGCACATCAACAGAGCTCCATCACGTCTGCTGTCAATGCCAGTCTAGCTGGAGTTTGAAGGACTGTCAGCCACCAAGCCTAGCTGACCGGGCTTCACTGCCCCAGATGTTCCTAGTCTTGCTCGTGTGGTATACAACCTGAAGTCCCACGTAGGGACTACTGAGAGACAGCAATTTCTCCTGAAGTAAACAACTTGAGCAGCACAAAGAAAGATGTAGAGCGTACCAATAGCAAGATTGTCACAAATTCTGGAAAGGAGTGTGGGTGCTGATGAACAAGGTGGTGGTGGTGTCCTTACTTACGGCAATGACGAACCCAACAGTTGTTGTTGATAACTATAGTGGGCATCATGCTGAGGGCAGTGCTGTCTCTGATGTTAGTAATAGTTATGAGTGTACTATAAGTATTGATGCCGAGTGTGATGAGGGCAGTGGTTCCCATAATGTTAGTAATAGTGATGTGTGCCATATAAGCGGTGGTGCCA
>WNWK01012578.1:0-22500 GCA_009830355.1 Cherax destructor
TGTCAACACACCGCTCTTTTCCCCTGCTTGTGTGTTGATGTCAACACACCGCCTGTTATCTCTCTGCTTGTGTGTTGTGTCAACACACCGCTCTTATCTCTCCTCCCTTGTGTGTTGTTGTCAACACACCGCTCTGTATCTCTCCTGCCTTGTGTGTTGTTGTCAACACACCGCTCGGTATCTCCCTGCCTTGTGTGTTGTTGTCAACACACCCTCTGTATCTCTCTGCCTTGTGTGTTGTTGTCAACACACCGCTCTGTATCTCTCTGCCTTGTGTGTTGTTGTCAACACACCGCTCGGGTATCTCTCCTGCCTTGTGTGTTGTTGTCAACACCCGCTCTGATATCTCTCCTGCCTTGTGTTTGTTGTCAACACACCGCTCTGTATCTCTCCTGCCTTGTGTGTTTTGTCAACACACCGCTCTTTATCTCTCCTCCCTTTGTGTGTTGCTGTCAACACACCGCTCTGGTTTTCTCCTGCCTTGTGTTTGCTGTCAACACACCGCTCTGTATCCTCCTGCCTTGTGTGTTGTTGTCAACACACCACTCTTTATCTCTCTGCCTTGTGTTGCTGTCAACACACCGCTCTGGTATCTCTCCTGTCTTGTGTGTTGCTGTCAACACACCGCTCTTTATCTCTCCTGCCTTGTGTGTTGTTGTCAACACACCGCTCTTTATCTCTCCTGTCTTGTGTGTTGCTGTCAACACACCGCTCTGTATCTCTCTGCCTTGTGTGTTGCTGTCAACACACCACTCTGTATCTCCCTGCCTTGTGTGTTGCTGTCAACACACCAATATTCTAGAAAATTTTTAATGACCTCTTTTTAGCTGTGTAGAGCTTTTCATGGACCTTTATGAAGCTCTCGTGAGATTTATGAATTTGTAGAGCTTTATAAAACTACATATTTCGCTGCGTAGAGCTTTTTAAACTCTGCATAATAAAATGTTACAAAAGCTTATTTTGCATCATGTGTGTGTACTCACCTATTTGTGGTTGCAGGGGTCAGTCAAGCTCCTGGTGTGTGTGTGTGTACTCCCTAATTGTACTCACCTAATTGTGGTTGCAGGGGTCAGACTCAGCTCCTGGCCCCGCCCTTCGCTGTCTGCTACTGGGTCTCTGCTCTCCCTGCTCCATAAAGCTTTACATACCTTGTCTTAAAACTATGTATGGTTCCTGCCTCCCTATATCTTTCTAGTCCATTCCACTTCCTGACTACTCTGTGGCTGAAGAAATGTTTCCTGACACCCCTTTGACTCATCTGAGTCTTCAGCTTCCAGTTGTGTCCCCTTGTTTCTGTTTTCCCCTCTCTGAAACAACCTGTCACTATCTACCTTGTCAATTCCCGCAGTATTTTGTATGTCGTTATCATGTCTCCTCTGACCTTCTTTCCTCCAGTGTTGTTAGTCCTATTTCCCTCAACCTTTCTTCATAAGACAGACCCCTGAGTTGTGGAACTAACCTTGTCGCAAACCTTTGCACTTTCTCTAGTTTCCTACGTGCTTGACCAGGTGTGGGTTCCAGACTGGTTCACTATGTCGACAGTATGCTATTTGGACCCAACCTAATCTCTAGTTGATGACAGAAACGTCGCCTCTGTGATGTGTGTTTCTAGTCTCTGCTGACAGGGTTGTTCTCTAGTATAAGTTGTTATAATAGGGTTTAATATAAGGGTTTGTGATGGCCACACATACTGATCTGTTGAGGAATATGCCATGATACTAACTAATCACAGCTAGCCCACAAATTATAGAGGAAACAAGACAGTGGTTTGGTTATTAAGCATATTTCCTAAATTTGTAACAGATAAGCAACTGTGGATATAAATCCAGATGTACTCCAGAAAACCCCCTTTGGGGCCTAGTTTCTAGTGTATCCATATGGTCTTTCGCTACCCTCCACATGATGGATATGGGGTGATAATAAACTAGCCACTTCGGTGGCAAAATCTAAAATGAAACGTTTGTGCTGGAAGTATGCAAATCATTATGTGGCTAGAACAAATCACAAAATACCCAAACGTGGGAAAAGAAAGGGAAAACGACGTTTCGCTGTCAAATTCATGTGATTTGTGCTGAGAGTTTGCGTAACATTAATATTTATATGTCATCTTGGTAAGGCTTCCAAGATTCATTGCCTTGACTCCTCCTCCTCCTCTTCATTTTATAAGGAAGGAAGAGCAGTATGTCGTAATATTGTTTCTTGACGATTTATCGTATAATTTTGGGAAAAGCTTGTGTCGAATCCTTGCCTTCACGGCCGGTCTGTGGACAGGCTGCTTGATCATTTAGGCTGTTGATGCTTTCAACACTCAGTTCCGTGACAAGTTAGACACGTGGACTGATTACATCGCCTGCAGGCTGAGGGACTGATTACCTCAAACTCCTTGTGATCTTCAATCATTCTTCTTTGTATTGGACTGATGAAGCCATTGTCTGGCTAAACCTTTCCACAGTGTAGATACCTAAGAAACCATACCACGGGTGGGGTTCGAACCCGCGGTCAGAGAGTCTTAAAACTCTAGACCGGGGGACTAGATACCTAAGTGTTGCACATGTGTCTAATTTATCAGCTTGTCGGTTCTCTGAACCATTTATGTGCACTTAGTTCCGTGTAGGCGCCGCAAGAGTGTGATCACAGAACGCTGTGCAGAGGCCTGTAAAGTTGTCTTCATAGAGAGGGTGTCGAAAAAAATTTTGTCATTCAGTTTAGAAGACACTGTAAAACCAAGCTGATAGACACTGTGGTATAGCATCTTTTATCGACTTTTTATTAGTTATCCCTTATTAGTGGTGACTAACGCTTCTCGCTCTCATTATAGTTGTTTATCTGAGTATGCAGATTTAGATCCAGTAATTTTTAGGTCAAACTTTCTGATCTGCGTTCTAGAAAAAATAATTTGAGGACTTTAAACATTCTCAGGTAATTTATGAGTTAACGGCTGCAGACGTTGACGTGATTCATTGACCTCGCTGCATCTGTATTCGTTTCTAGAACTGAATTAATCTACACATCAGTAATTGTATGTATAGTTTTTTATAATATTAGTTTAGGTTGATGTTACACAGTCGTTGCAGAAAAGAAAAATAGAGCCACCACGGCCGAAATACGAGTTAGTGAACGAGTCTATTCTTTATGGGTGAACTGAACACATCGACTCCAGAATGAGGGACTGATTACTTCAAACTCCACATCTTCCACCGTTCTTCTCTGTATTGGACTGTAGAAGCCACTGGCTGGCTAAACGTTTCCTCAATAAAAATTCCCAAATGTTGCACAATTCTTCAACTTGTCCGTTTTCTAAATCCTTTACATCACGATTGTTTAGTCTGTATGGGACTATGTTGTGTTGTGTATAAGTCAGCCTCAGAGACCAGTAACAAAGTTAAACTTCATGGCTCCTGTCTCCCCCACACACACGCACATCTCTGCGTTTTTCTCCTGTTTGAGTTTGGGTCATATTCTTTTCTACGGATCAATTTATGCAGTATTTTGGTTTCATAGGCTACTACGGTACTCACAGCCACAGTGTTATTGTTGGTGCCACTGCTGTTAGCCCTAAATATTTTGTGGAGAAAAGTATTTTCAGAAATCTGACCCCTACCCTCTTTCCACGGGTCCCCACCAGCCAGCACCTACAACCCCAGCCCACCACCCAAAACAACCCACCACCCACCACATAAACCTGCCCAGGATAAGATAAATGAAAGTGAACATGCCCAGAAATAATATCTGTTGTATATGTGAAAAAAATCTGGGAGAAATATTAGGGGCATTGATTGTGAAATATGTGGTAAAACATGCCATATATCATGTACAAAGCTTAATTCAACCATAAGAAATGACCTAAAACAAGAAAGACGTTTCTGGATTTGTCCCAGTGAGATAGAAAGCTGGTCGGGCATAAGAGAGGTACTGAAAAGTGAAAAAGAGCTTGTCAGATATATGCAAAGAGTGGAAAACAAGGGGTAAGCAACAAGAAAAAGAGGAAAGCGAAAATAAAGGTAAATACAAGGAGTAGAAATAAGAGTGGAGAACGTCATTCAGAGCAAGTCAGAAAAGAATAAAACATGGGTACGTAACATAGAGAAAAAGGGAAGGGAGGAAGAGAAAGCTAGAGCAGGAACAAACTAAAATTAAAAAAAGGGAAGAAATATACCTAGATGAAAGGAAACAAGAGAATTCAGATCAGGGGGCAGAACTTTGGAATGACATAAAATCAATAAATATAGGCAGTCAGAACATTCCCAGATACTATGATAAAGGTATGTGCCTATATGACAGAGCTTGCTGGAATAAACACAACGGAAAATGTGCCAACATGTTGAGAAAGGAAGTGTGGCTTTGAGAGAGAGTGCAGCAGGTACTTCCAGCCAGTGATGTGCAAAGCTTCAACACAGTCCAGAGAATGTTATGACCTGAACTGCCCTGACCATCATGTAAAAGGAACGCGGCGCTACAGAGAAAGCAGAGAAAGGGAAAATGAACAACAATCTTTTTTAGACATAAAGCGAAACGATCGGTCCAAAGAAAGAGGCAAAAAGGGGAAATGGTACTGATGGGACACATGGACAGCACAACGGGACATACCAAACCAGGCATCAGCCCATCACGGCAGAATATACATTGAAATGCAAAGTCAGTACTGGAGAAAACAGGGGCATGTATACCAGGGACCATACCAGGTAGTAAATCACCAGTGGTATTAACGAAACACAAAGCAAAACAAAACATCCCAAATGTAATTCCTGCTTCATATTTGCAAATATTCAGGGTTTGAAATCAAATAAAAACGATGTTAGTTATGTCAGTGGGCTCCTATCAGAAGAGAATGCCATGTTTGGGGCATTTACAGAAACACATACATGGGATGTTTTGGACAGACAGATAAAGATAGGAAACTATAACATGTATAGAAGTGATAGAATTAATAGGTCACGGGGAGGAGTAGGACTCTATGTAAAAGATACTTTGTGTTGCACAGAAGTGCTGAACTCTACGAATGATATAGTAGAAATCCCGGCATTAAAATTGAAAATAGGAATTTGGTAAATACCCTAGTATATAAACCACCACCAGCAACTGCTGAGGAATTCACAGATCAGTTAAGGAAGATAGATAGCTATCTGCATAGGCTAAAATCCCACACAAATATTTTAATATTTTACTTCTTGGAGATTTTAATCTCCCTCATGTAAAATGGAAGATGGTGCAACACAATGTTATACCAGAAATATCTCCGGGAAGTACCCTGGCTCAACAGGAACATACCAGGGAACTAATGAGGCTTTGTGAAAAGTACTCATTGAATCAACAGATAATTGATCCCACTAGGAATGAAAATACCCTGGATTTGATATTCACAAACAACGAGGAACAATATACTCTGATCACAACATCATAGAAGTTCAAGCTAGTATTAACTCAGGTTTAGGGAACTGCATCACTAATGTTAGAGACGGGATGTTCAGTAAGTTAAATTTTAACAACCATAGAATTGACTGGGAAAAAATAAACCAAAAGCTATTGGACATATCCTGGGAATCAGACATGAGCGCCCTAAATCTCCACCAGTGCCTAGGAAGCTGAATATAGAAGCATACAAGGTATGTATGAAGTACGTACCATTGAGGAAATCCAGAAGATCAAGAGAGAGAGAGAGAGAGAGAGAGAGAGAGAGAGAGAGAGAGAGAAAGAGAGAGAGAGAGAGCAAGCAAGCATAGGAGATGGTACAGAAGAAGAAAACGGGTTACTGAATTGCTTAAAAACACAAATATGTTGCAACAGAGGCAATATAGTCTTAGCCGATAGATCACTGAATTAGAGTAAAAGCTTAGGATGTCATACCTAACAGAAGAAGTACAAAGGGAACAAAGGGCCATACAGGATATTGCAAGAAACCCAAAATATTTCTATTCCTATGCAAAATTCAAGCTAATTGGACCAAGTAGAATTGGACCATTATTGAGAGGAGATTCATATACTGACGATGAATAGGAAATGAGTGAAATCCTAAAAAAAAACAGTATTAGTCGGTGTTCAGCAACCCAAGAAAGAAAATGCAAGGTAGAAAATGCAGAAACATTTTTCACTCCAGCAGAAGGCCGCGCAGACCAACTAACTGGCAATAGTACAAATCCCATAGATTTCGAAAAAAGAAATGGATAACATGCCCACTCACTCAGCACCTGGACCAGATTCATTGAATGTCCTATTTATAAAGAAGTGCAAAGTACCACTAGCACAAGCCCCTCGGTATTCTTTGGAGAGAAAGCTTAGATCTAGGTGAAATACTGGAGGCCTTAAAGAGTACAGACATAGCTCCTTTGAATAAGGGAAGTAGTAGAACACTAGCTAAAAATTACAGACCAGTAGCCCTAACGTCTCACAATCTTCGAAAGAGTGATGAGACGGCAGATTACAAATTTCATGGACCAGCATAACCCGAATCAGCATGGCTTTAGAGTGGGACGATCATGCCTGTCACAGCTGCTGAACCATTATGACAGAATTACGCAGGAGTTGGAGGACGACCAAATCGCAGATGTGATTTACACAGATTTTGCAAAGGCGTTTGACAGATGCGATCAAGGAGTGATAGCGCACAAAATGAGTGCCATGGGCATTACGGGGAAGGTAGGCAGATGGATTTTCGGGTTCCTAAGACACAGAACACAAAAAGTAGTAGTAAACAGAGCAAGATCCAGCATCAGTGAGGTAAAAAGCTCAATTCCCCAAGGCACTGTCCTGTCACCTCTACTGTTTCTCATCCTCATAGCAGACATAGATAAAAACACCCGGCTCACTTTTGCATCATCATTTGCAGATGGCACTAAAATAAGCATGAAAGTCAATACGGTAGAGGGCACTGAAAAATTACAGGAAGACATAAGCGGGATTTTCCAGTGGGCAGTAAAGAACAACATGACGTTCAATGACGATAATTTCCAGCTGCTTAGGTATGGAAAGAATGAAGAACTCGAAAGGAACACTATATACCAAACTCAAGAGGGTCACCAAATAGAACAATAGGAACACGTAAAAGACATGGGAATAATTATGTCAGCTGACCTTTCTTTTAAAGATTATAACAAAACAAAGATCACGACAGCCAGGAAGATGACGGGGTGGGTATTGAGAACTTTCAAAACAAAGGAAATAATGCCAATGGTGACACTCTTCAAATCGCTAGTGCTCCCTCACTTAGAATACTGCTCAGTGCTGACGGCCCCGTTCAAAGCAAGAGAAATATCAGAACTGGAATAGATACAGAGATCGTTTACGGCTCACATTGAGGCAGTAAAGCATCTAAATTACTGGGAACGCCTTCAAGTCTTGAACATGTACTCAATGGAGCGAAGGAGAGAGATACATTATAATATATACCTGGAAAGTACTTGAGGGCCTGGTCTGCACACTGCCATAACTTACTGGAGTGAGAGAGATATGAGAGGAAGTGCAAAATAAACCCAGTGAGGAGGAGGGGTGCGGTGGGGACAATAAGGGAACACTGTATTAACATCCGGGGTCCCAGACTATTCAACATCTTACCAGAAGATATCAGAAACATGGCTGGAACCAGTGTAGAAGCCTTCAAGAGGAAACTGGACAAGTATCTTCACCAGGTGCCAGATCAACCAGGCTGTGTGGGGCCTCCAGCAGCAACAGCCTGGTTGACCAAGCAAGCACCAGACGAGCCTGGCTCATGGCCGGGCTCCAACAGTAGTGAAACTCTCGAAACTCTTCAAAGGTATATCAGAGGTATTGCTGAAAGCTTTGGAGACCGCCTTTAGCATTGTACATAAATGAAATAATAATAAGATAGCAGTGTATGGTCTACTCTCAGCTAACCATTAGGAGAATGTTTTATATATATATATATATATATATATATATATATATATATATATATATATATATATATATATATATATATATATATATATATATATATATAATGTCGTGCGTAATAGGTAAAACTGGTCAATTAGCAAGAACTCATCTAAAATTAAGTCCTTTCTAAAATTTTCTTTTATACGTTTAAAGACATATTTTTCATTTATATTGATGTAAAAATTTTTAATTTTGAACCAAAAGAATCTTAGAAAACTTACTTAACCTTATTATAACAAGCGCAATTTAATTTAGCCTAACCCAACTAAATATATTTTAGATACTTTTACAATAATTTAATAATAAACAAACACAATGAAATATATTTTTTCGTTAGGTTCAGAATTATTTTTTCAAAATTATTGCATACACAAATTTTCGCTTGTCTTATATGGCAAGAAGAGCGTTACTATTTAAGCCAAAATCGCAAGTTTTACCTAATCGGCACGACATGTATATATACATTATATATATATATATATATATATATATATATATATATATATATATATATATATATATATATATATATATATATATATAGTTTCTTAAATGAAGTTATGGAACTCAGTATACGTTAGTGAGGTGACATAATTAAGACGACGTACTCTGGAACGAACTATACGGACGGGTGTTGAACAAGTTTCAGACGTGTCTTATAGCTTCTGGATCTAGCAACAATGAGCAGTGCGTCTTAACTTCTGGACCGTCTAACAACAGTGACAATTGTCTCTGTAATTAGAACAGCTTCCCACAGACAGTCTCAGTTTACCAGTGACTTGAGTGAATGGTGTATTTTGATAATCTTTGACCTCAAGGAGAGGTACCTTGTTGCTAGTGGAAGGCTCTTGATCTTAGAAATTGGAGCTAAAATTCCATTTAATTGGCTCGAACCTGATTACCTCACATTTCTCCCTATTACCCACACAGGTTAAGCGTGTCTTCATAAATATAATAAATGTTAGGGATGGGGCAGTACCTAAATTTTTGTCGATACTGAATTTTAGGCCGATACTGATACCACGTGTTACAACAGCGATACTGATACCACGTGTTACAACAGCGATACTGATACCACGTGTTACAACAGCGATACTGATACCACGTGTTACAACAGCGATACTGATACCACGTGTTACAACAGCGATACTTATACCACGTGTTACAACAGCGATACTTATACCACGTGTTACAACAGCGATACTTATACCACGTGTTACAACAGCGATACTTATACCACGTGTTACAACAGCGATACTTATACCACGTGTTACAACAGCGATACTGATACCACGTGTTACAACAGCGATACTGATACCACGTGTTACAACAGCGATACTTATACCACGTGTTACAACAGCGATACTGATACCACGTGTTACAACAGCGATACTGATACCACGTGTTACAACAGCGATACTGATACCACGTGTTACAACAGCGATACTGATACCACGTGTTACAACAGCGATACTGATACCACGTGTTACAACAGCGATACTGATACCACGTGTTACAACAGCGATACTGATACCACGTGTTACAACACGATACTTATACCACGTGTTACAACAGCGATACTGATACCACGTGTTACAACAGCGATACTGATACCACGTGTTACAACAGCGATACTGATACCACGTGTTACAACAGCGATACTTATACCACGTGTTACAACAGCGATACTGATACCACGTGTTACAACAGCGATACTGATACCACGTGTTACAACAGCGATACTGATACCACGTGTTACAACAGCGATACTTATACCACGTGTTACAACAGCGATACTGATACCACGTGTTACAACAGCGATACTGATACCACGTGTTACAACAGCGATACTGATACCACGTGTTACAACAGCGATACTGATACCACGTGTTACAACAGCGATACTGATACCACGTGTTACAACAGCGATACTGATACCACGTGTTACAACAGCGATACTGATACCACGTGTTACAACAGCGATACTTATACCACGTGTTACAACAGCGATACTGATACCACGTGTTACAACAGCGATACTGATACCACGTGTTACAACAGCGATACTTATACCACGTGTTACAACAGCGATACTGATACCACGTGTTACAACAGCGATACTGATACCACGTGTTACAACAGCGATACTTATACCACGTGTTACAACAGCGATACTGATACCACGTGTTACAACAGCGATACTGATACCACGTGTTACAACAGCGATACTGATACCACGTGTTACAACAGCGATACTGATACCACGTGTTACAACAGCGATACTGATACCACGTGTTACAACAGCGATACTTATACCACGTGTTACAACAGCGATACTGATACCACGTGTTACAACAGCGATACTGATACCACGTGTTACAACAGCGATACTGATACCACGTGTTACAACAGCGATACTTATACCACGTGTTACAACAGCGATACTGTGGAACACCTCCAGTAGTAAGATATGTGTACTTGTATTAACTTCAGGGGGCTGTACTTGCTATCCTCTACTGCCTTATATAGGTGAAGTGATGTCGGTACTGTGTACAATTATTGTATGATGCTCAACCCTGATAACCTCCCACTCCCAGGTGGTGTACCACCTGATAACCTCCCACTCCCAGGTGGTGTACCAACTGATAACCTCCCACTCCCAGGTGGTGTACGACCCCTATAGGTTTACCGCGTCCGTTTGAATATTTCTTACCCTGTGCTGTAGTGGGAATCTGTTTTGTATTTATATTAAAGGACGAATTATCTTATGATACAATTAGCCAAAATAGTGGCCCATTAACATTTCCGAAGTGTCCTCAGGCCCCCCACGGCCACCACCCCATTAACTGTTATTTGTATATTGTTCCAGTCACGGTATTGTGTTGTTCTAGTTTTGTCTGTTATTGACTGATCGCTGTCACTTCATTACTTTGATAGCTTTATTGTTAAGTCTGTTGTTACTTTTCCCAGGGGTCCCACGCCTGCTCCTCACCACTCGAGATATGTCTAGTTACGTACAGTAAGGTTTGACAGAGTTTCTGGTGAGGGAACATAGTCTACACTGAAGTATACAAAACATTGCATGTGTTTCCATTCACAGTTTAAATTAGTTCAAGCATAATATGTTGTGTTAGCTCTGCTAGAGTAATCACTGTATCGTCTTACAGTTGTGCATCATGTAAATGGGTTTAGTGCATTTTGTGAATATAATAATAGTACGTGTATTATTTTCTCATTGACAGGGCACAAGTACAACTTCGAAAAAGATAGACGACATCATCAACGCAGTTCTTGACGAGAGTACTGCAGTCCGCCTCATTATGGAATCTGTCTCGGGTGACAGCAGCGGCAGTAGTAAGACACCAGAGTCCACTCCTTCTAAGACTTCAAAAAATAAATCCATTAAAAAACGGCAATATTTAGATGCAACTTCAAAATCATCAGTAAAAAAACGAGGTTTGAGCAAGCTAAAAGCAGATGGCCAATCAAAATCGAAAAAAAAATTGTCTTCTTGTGGACTAGAAATACCAAAAGATAACTGGGGTGAAGAAAAGTCAAGAACGTATAAGAAAAGTGCAAAACATGTGAAATTTTTAGATAAAGAGTGGAGTGCTAGTGCATTAACAGTAACGCAAAGGAGTGTCATTACAAACACTAACATTTGGAAAGATGAGCATGCTGAACTACCTTCCACCACTGAATTAGTAAAGTGTCCCAGTGAGGAGGCTGCCACAGAGTTATCCCTAACTTGTGCTAAAGCAGAGTACGTTCCTGTGATCTCTCGTGTGCGACAGACTGCACTCTTTACACCACCATTTCCGACTGACAGCGCTACTGCAGGTGTGTTTATTTCAGTTACCTTTGATTAACTATTTACCTACTCCCACTTAAAATTATATTAGTTAACTTTTAGTGGATAGATTGATAGACTAAAATATTTACATTATTTTTATTTGTTGCCACTATACACTTTGTACCTCAATGTTTTACCTTCACTCCAACATTGCGCTTCCACCAAATGTCACATATACTCTGTAGTATTAGTTATTAGTTACAAATTTAATTACTGGGACAATATAATCTGACTTGTATATAACATAAAGAATGAAGAGTAAGACGGAGATCAGGATCGCAGATGAACCAGAAGCCTTTAACATTGTGATGTATATTTTAAATTTACATTGACTTCAGTATACTATACGTACTGTATATTTGTATATACGTTCAGTCACCTTTAGTGAGTATTATAATTATTTTTACTTATAATGAATTGTGATGTCCACATTTCAAGCAAGACAGCTATTGTGTTAACTGTTGGTAGAATTACCGACAATATGTTAGGTAAAAGGACACAAGTGCAACTAATGCGACATTTTATTGTGGCGTGAAACGTTCTCACAAAATGTCATACGTAGTTGGATTAGTCTAAATTAAATTGCGCTTTTTATAATAAGGTTAGGTAGGTTTTCTAATTTTTTTTTGGTACAAAATTATTAGTTTTTACATTAACATAAATGAGAAAAATATATCCTTAAACGTTTAAGAGAAAATTTTAGAAAGGACTTAATTTTAAATTAGTTCTTGCTAATTGACCAGTTTTACCTATTTGGCACAACATAGTATATATAATGACAAAATGTGCCTATTATGGCATTTTATCAGTGAAAATGTTTCAACTACTAGAACCTCTCCCCAAACTCTATATAAACCCATGTGTTATTCTCCTTGTGACTTCATGGAGTCCCTCATAGACAAAATGTCAGTAATAAAATACCATCATTTGCACATTGTATTTCACTTACTTTTAATTGAATGACCTTGGCAGGAAATAACCTTCAGTAAAAATATTATGAAGTTGTTAAATGGTTTGAAGAAATGACTCTTTCACAAATTTACCCTCTGTATTTTCAGGCACAAGTTTTGATGGAGGACAAGAAAAGGTTCATGCAGATTTGGCTAAAAAGTTAAAGCCTAAAAAAAAAATCAGTGGATCTTTCTTGGGGTCGAATGGATCACTGAACAAAAAGTTCACCTTAATCCCAAAGACATCAAAGAACAAAATTACCACTTTAAAACTGGTTAAGGGCCAAATAAAAAATTGTGTATCTGGTAAAGCTTTACATAGTAAAAAGTACAAATTGAAAGCTGTGGAGTCCCTGACAAATGAAGATAGACCTGTTTCTATTTTTAAGAAGGTAAGAGTACACATTGGGCCAGCTGGGGTGAAATCAACAATTATACATAAGGCTGAGCCCTCTCATGAGAATGTGAATAGCAGCAGCACATCAGTACAACTTTTAGAAGCCCCGCACACTAAAACCTATGCAGATTCGTTATATGCACCCGAAGAAATTTTACAGGGTAATTGCAGTGGCAGTATGGCATTAAGCAGACTGAGCACAGAACTTTCACGCATACCTGCAAAGCCACGGAAGAGGAAGATTTCCCGGCTACCCTATGCTAGGGTTTATCTGGATTCTTCACTGACTCCACTGCAGCACAAACAGATTATTAGTACAGGTAGGATGAACATCGTGTTATCTGAGGTGGCAACAATCTACTTAATCTTCCAGCATGAACCATATTTAATTGCCCATCTCTAAAATAGGGTCAAATCCAGCTTTCATTTTGGGTACTTGATGTGAATTGTTCCAGCTATTGTGACTTGTGTTCTTTTAGACAATCATCACTTAGGGTCATGCACTAGACAGCAGGGTGCTTTTGAAATTCCTTGGTCTTTCAACATAGTGTCTTAATTAATGTTTTCAAAAAGGCATTATACAGTGGTACCCCAACTTACGATATTTTTTCATTCCAGAATGCTGTTCAAGAGCCATTACCAAACGAATTTATCTCCATAAGAAATTATGTAAAATAGACTAGTCTGTTTAGACCCCCAAAATTACACTTACAAAAGCATTTAAAAAAATAAACTTACATAAAAGGGTGAGTTTGGGGACCATCGTAAGTCGGGGTACCACTGTATTTAAGAAATTTGAGGCTAAATCTTTAAAAAAATTGTATTACATATTTTGAGGCCATTGGTGTTTAATAATAAACTCATATAATGTGCATTCCAGTTTGTGTAAAAACAGCGTCTGTGACATTGGAGAGGCTCACTCATAGACACATCAAGAAAGACTTTTTAAAGAAGAACCGCATTAATGTCTGGTCAGGAATTTTGCTACGACGAAGGCTGAGGAACTTTGATATCAAACGTAAGTTTTAGAATTCCTAATCTTGTGCCATATCTTCCCTGATTTATGTATATATAGTTCATTAAGTGTTGAACCTGTGTGAATCATTCATTCATTCATTTATATATATATATTCCTTTTGTGTTGCAATCAACACATCATCAGGAGCTTGCAATATTCTAGCAGGAATGCTCGCTCTGAATGTGTTTGCTCAGATTTCATCCTCTTTTCTGCAACATTGCAAGCTTCTAATATATGGTAATAGGATGACTTGGAGGGTGTATAAATCTGTAGTGGAGGGGAGGAGGGTTAGGGGTCATCCTAGGAAAGGATGGAGGGTGAGGGTAAAAGAGGTTTTGTGTGTGAGGGGCATGGACATGCAGCAGGCATGTGTGAGCGTGTTAGGACTGAATGGAGAGGAATGGTTTTTGGGACCTGACGAGCTGTTGGAGTGTAACCAGGGTAATATTTTGTGAAGGGATTCAGAGAAACCTGTTAGCCAGACTTGAGTCCTGGAGGTGGGAGGTACAATGCCTGCATTTTAACCCTTTGACTGTTGCAACCCCAAATCCTGAAGTGTCTCCTGGTGTCGCAAAATATTCGAAAAAAAAAAAAATGACACCAAAAGTACGAAATTTGATGGAAACGTACGGAATTACGTTCTCACAAAGTTAGTGATCTCGGCTATATATATGCATCGGCGATTTCGCCAACTTTGAGCCCTATTTTCTGCCAATTCAATGGTTCCAGTCGCCCAAACTCATAGTTATTTCTTTAGAACTCCATTTGTTCTATCGATTGAGTACAAGAAACTGCCAATTTACCGATTTCAACTACCCAATAAAGTGGTCAAAAATTGGCAATTTGGCCAATTTCATGCAAAATAAAAAAGATGTCAATTTCAAAATAAGGTCCAGAATAAACAATGCAGACTTTCCTGGCACTAAAATAAGATTTTCTCTGTTCATTAGTCACGTCTTTAGGCCCCTTTTATATTATTCTTGCTTTCTATTTTGATTTTTATTCACAAAAAATAGAAGATTTACTGTTATGCAGACTACTGCATTATTGTAAAAATGGTGTAAATAATATCAATGCACTTCTGAAAGAATATTAGACTCGCCAGTTGACGTGTATTGGATGCGTGGCGTGATTTGTGTACTCTTGAACATTGGCAAAAATCGAACATTTCCGCTACTTTGAGCTCAATTTCAAGGTCGTTTTCATCATGAAACTAATCAAAATCATCTCTATTTCTGTAATATGTTTTCCATTCTACCAAATGAGACCACGAAAAAAAGAATACAACCATAAATACTATACGAAAATACACCTCAAAGTTCGGCGTTTTAATCCAAAAACACAGTCAGTTTTTTTTTCTCATTATGCACTGCGTGCTGCAGTTTTTTTTTTTTTATACAGCGCACACTGACCACACAGACCCATTCTCTCACATGTGGGCTTACCAGCTTTCTCCCGCTTGATTTGAAGCCGCTACAATTTTTGAATATATGTACGTCCGAAACACTGGCTCGTAAGATGTCAATTTCAAAATAAGGTCCAGAATAAACAATGCAGACATTCCTGGCACTAAAATAAGATTTTCTCTGTTCATTAGTCACGTCTTTAGGCCCCTTTATATTATTCTTGCTTTCTATTTTTACTTTTATTCACAAAAAATAGAAGATTTACTGTTATGCAGACTACTGCATTATTGTAAAAATGGTGTAAATAATATCAATGCACTTGTGAAAGAATATTAGACTCGCCAGTTGACGTGTATTGGACACGTTATGTGATTTGTGTACTCTTGAACATTGGCAAAAATCGAACATTTCCGCTACTTTGAGCTCAATTTCAAGGTCGTTTTCATCATGAAACTAATCAAAATCATCTCTATTTCTGTAATATGTTTTCCATTCTATCAAATGAGACCACGAAAAAGAGAATACAACCATAAATACTATACGAAAATACACCTCAAAGTCGGCGTTTTAATCCAAAAACACAGTCGGAGTTTTTTTTTTCTCATTATGCACTGCGTGCTGCAGGTTTTTTTTTTATACAGCGCACACTGACCACACAGACCCATTCTCTCACATGTGGGCCTACCAGCTTTCTCCCGCTTGATTTGAAGCCGCTACAATTTTTGAGTATATATACGTTCGAAACACTGGCTCGTAAGACGTATATATACGACCGAAACAGTCGAGATCCCCGATCACAAACTTTCTCTCAGTGTTGAAGAATTTAAAAAAAAAAAAATTATGAAATGAGAGAGAATATTTTCCCAATTGTAATGAAACCAAAAGTACGAAATTTGATGGAAAACTTACAGAATTACTCTCTCATGAAGTTATCGGTCTCAGTGATATTTACGCATTGGCGATTTCGCCCACTTTGAGCTTTATTTTCGGCCAGTTCCATTGTTCCAGTTGACCAAACTCATAGCTATTTTGCAAAAAATCCATTTGTTCTATCGACTGAGTACAAGAAACTGCCCATTTACTGATTTCAGCTACCCAATAAAGTGATCAGAAATTGGTAATGTGGCCAATTTCATACACAATTCAAGGATGGCCAATTTCAAAATAGGGTCCAGAATTAACAATGCAAACATTCCTAGCACTAAAATAATATTTTCTCTGTTCATTAGTCATGTCTCCAGGCCCCTCTTCTATTACACTTGTTTTCCATTTTGAATTTTTATTCACAAAAAAAATAGAAGATTTACTGTTATGCAAACTACTGCATTATTGTAAAAGTGGTATAAATAATATCAGCGCATTTGTGAAAGCATATTAGACCCACCAGTTGACATGTATTGAACGTGTGATGAGATTTGTTTACTCCTGAACATCGGCAAAAATCAAATATTTCCGATACTTTGAGCTCAATTTCAAGGTACTTTTATTCCGTAAGCATTCAAAGTCATCTATATTTTTGTAATATATCTTCTATTCTATCAAATGAGACCAAGAAAACAAGAATACAACCATAAATACCACATGAAAATACACCGCAAATTCGCTGTTTTAAACCAAAAACATGGTTGGAGTTTTTTTTTCTCGTGCAGTCATGCTGCAGGATTTTGTTTATACTGCATACACTGACCACTCAGACCCATTCTCTCATATGTTGCACTACCAGCTTTCTCCCACAAGTTTGGAAGCAGCTAGAATTTTGGTGTAGTATTACAGGACCGACACTGGCTTGCAAGCCATAATATTACAGGAACGACAGTGAAAGGGTTAAAGAAGGGGTTTGGGATATTGGCTGTTTGAAGTGATATCTGATCTATCGTATCCTGGTGCCTTTGCAAAGACGGTGATTATGTGTGAATGATGGCGAAAGTGTTAAATGATGGTGAGAGTGTTTCTTTTTTGGGTCAACTTGCCAGTTTGTTGAAAAAAATATACCTGGAGTTTACCTGGAGAGAATTCCAGGGGTCAACGCCCCCGCGGCCCGGTCTGTGACCAGGCCTCATATATACATATATATATTTTTTTTACAATTTTATTGCAAAATAGCTCACTAATTATTCTTTATTGTCAGGTTATTTGCTGTTACGTGGGAAGAACTGCATCCCAATGACTCCACAAATTTCTGGTCCTTCTTCCAAAGATTTGCCTAAAGATCATAAGAGAGTTCCCAAGATTGGTCCTGAAGGCAGCAAATCTGCTGCTGTGCATCAGATGCTGCTTGAAGCATCCACTGGAATAGATCCAGACAGTTCGCCCTTATCAGATGTTCCTCCTGAACCTCTGCCAGCGCCTTGTCCACGTAAACACAAACCACGCAAAGGACCACCTCCACATGTTGTACTGATGAATGAGCTCAGAGAGTCTTTGTGGAACACTTGCTCTGATAAAGGTACACAGCGGGCTAGTGATCTAAGTAGCCATGGAATCATATCTGCTAATAAGAAGCAACTTTTGCGATTTCGTAATGAGAGGTTAAGCCGTGGGCAAATAAAATATCTTACCTGGCTTGGTTTAAACTTAGCAAAGAGAGCATCAAAGAATTCTTATCTAGATTCATTAGAAGGGAGTCATATAATGATGGATCTTGGAATGTTTGGGTTGAAGGGAAGTGCTCGTCCACCACCAAGCTGGTCTCTAGTTCTTGATTCTCAGGGTAGTAGAATAGACACTGATGCAGCTGTGAGGCCAAAAGTCAGCCAGAGTCACACTAATCTGGAAGGTGGTATTGCTCAGGATCATTTGCCTGGTGCTAAACACATGCAGCCTCCTCCAGCACACACTACTGCATTATCTGTACCTCATATGTATAGTACTAACACCTTGCCACCAGGACATGTTTATGCTACAACTTTCCTGGCTCCAGGGCAGCTTCAGACTGGCCAAGGACAGTTGCATGTTCTTGCTTCAATTCCAGGTGTACAAGATGGAAGTGGCTCTCTATCATCAGCACAGGTTCATACCCAAGCAGTTGTCAGTCAAGGAAGGATGTATGGTCAGACTGTGATTCCTCCAGCCCATGTCCCTATCTCAACAGGTATTCCACCAACAGCAGTAGTACAAACAAGTTCTCCCATGGGGACAAGAATTTTGAGTGTAGACCATACAGGCAGAGTTCGAGAGACATTAAGTCAAGGCATTCCTACGGCATACAGTAGATATCCATCGGCACCTAGACCTGACGGCTGGAGCACTTCCAGGTCAAGCGGCCGTTCATCACCTCCTCCGCCTCTTACATTTATGGGAGGAGGTGCTTTAAGCAGCAACTTAAAAGCCTCTAGAGTGATGCCACCACCACTTTCATTCATGGGAGCAGCTTCGGAGACTTCAACAAGACCAGTCATGCAGTTGAGTTACTCACAGGCTAGTCCAAGGTCACTTAATGCAGGGACTTGGGCCCGAGCTTTAGACTTAAGTCAGCAGGGGTCTGCTTCTCAAAATTATAGTGTTATTAACCATACAAGACAGGTTACAGATAAACGACCACCAAATCTCTCATATGCTGCTCAAGGGCACATTGTAGTGGAACAACAACAGCAGCAACAGCAACAGCAGCGCCAGCAACACCAGCAGCAACAGCAGCGCCAGCAGCAGCCAGTAATAACATATAATAACAAGAGTCAAAGTGGTTTGGAGAAGCAACCATCTCGAGCAGGAAATGCTGTGCAAGCACACACAGTTCCTAATCAACATCCCTATAATATAACACACACAGTTCAGGCACAAAGGCCACCAGGTTTTCCTCAATGCAGTCAAGAGCAGCGTATTTTGAATCACAGACAAAACAGTTTGCTAGAAGAAGTGCACAGAAAAATTGTAGCTAATCAGAAACAGCCTGACTTGCTACAGGCTGAACAAGGTTCTACATTGAGCAAGCAACCATCAAGCCTTCCACAAAATGAGCAAATGCATTCTGTATTAAAAAAACAGGTGCCAGGCTGGCCACACATTTCTAATAGTCAGGTTGAGGTAAGCCAGCAGCCATCATCTGTTCTAAGTGCCACCCAAAGGTGTGATGTATTAAATCAACTTCCACCAGGTATATTACACAGTTCACAAGTTCAAGTTAAAGTTATAATGGAGCAACGACCACCAAGTTTGCCACGAAGCGTGCCAGGATCTATAGCCCCTAGCTTACAGACTCTGGTGACATCTCGGCCAGAAACATCAGACTCTAAGAGCAATCGTAGTCCTGCAGGTTTGTTGTATTCTACACAAGTTAATGCATTTTTCTAGTTAACTTCATAAAGCACACACATACCTTTTATTTAATACTTGAATATTTCAATCATGTACTGGAATTTTCTTAAACCAAATTTGACATTCTAGAAAAACTGGAAAGAATTTTTTGTGAATGTGACCCACAATGGTTCGTTAATACTCGGGTATCTATTTTTACTGCTAAGTGAACAGAGCCAGCTGGGGTATAAGGGAACTTAATCTAGGGAGTTTAACCTGGTGAGTAAACTGCTTTACAGTAAGCTAAACAGCATCTATCTCATACATAAACACCTTTAAGGGTAATATAGCGCATGTGGAATGAGATTCGGTTAGATTTGATTTTTTATAGATATACATTTTCCACATACAGTGGTACCCCGAGTTTCAAACTTTCTTCATTCCAGAATGCTGTTCAAGCGTTACTGAACGAATTTGTTCCCATAAGGAATAATGTGAATTAGATTAGTCCGTTTAGACCCCCAAAAATACACATACAAAAGCACTTGCAAAAATACACTTACATAATTGGTCGAGTTGGAAGCAGTTTGAAACTCGGGGTACCACTGTATAGACAATATATACAGTGGGATTATAATACCTAGTTGGTGATTACATAGGCATATTTTCTCCAGCAACAGACAATATGTGCACTGAGCAGCTCTTAAGTTACGTATTTTGTATGACTGATTACCTACCTGGAGGGTATTTCGGGGATCAACACCCCCGTGGCCCAGTCCACAACCAAGCCTCTGGTGGATCAGGGCCTGATCACCCAGGCTGTTATTGCTGGCCGCATGTGGTTCAACATACGAACCACAGCTCGGCTGATCCGGCACCGATTTTAAGTATCTGTACAGCTCCCTCTTGAAGGCAGCCTGGGGTCTATTGGTAATTCCTCTTATGCCTGCTGGGAGGCTGTTGAACAGTCTTGGGCCCCATACACTTATTGTGTTTTCTCTTAGTGTACCAATGGTGCCCCTACTTTTCATGGGGGGATTTTGCACAGTCTGCCCAGTCTTTTGCATTCATAGGGAGTGATTTCTGTGTGGAGATTAGGGATTATTCCTTCTAGGATTTTCCAAGTGTAGATTATGATATATCTGTCTGGCCTGCATTCCAGCGAGTACAAGCCAAGTGCTTCCTAGTCATTCAAAATACAGTGGTACCCCGAGTTTCGAACTTTCTTCATTCCAGAAGGCTGTTCGAGTGCTGATACCGAACAAATTTTTTACCATAAGGAATAATGTAAATTAGGTTAGTCCGTTTCAGACTCTCAAAAACACACTTACAAAAGCACTTACAATAATACACTTACATAATTGTTAGCGTTGGGAGCGGTTCGAAACTCCGGGTACCACTGTACGTACCTAGAATTCACAACACAACGTGGAGGTGGCTGCTCTTCAAGTTTCAAGTTTTTTTTTTTTTTTTTTACACAGGAAATGTGAAGGATTAATCCCCTAATCTCTCAGAAAAGGTTGGAGAGCATAGCTGCCCAACCGTGTAGATGGGTCAGAGAGCTAGGAGTTTTATTTTATTTTCTGACTGGGAATTTGATCCCCTGAACCTCACTGATGAGAGGTGTGACTTGATCCATTGTGCTGTGACAGCTAGTATTTAAAAAAAAAAGTATGTGTGAACTATATAGGTTCACATCTATGAATCCAAGGAAGCAGTGAATGTCTGGATGAGGCTGTGGTCCCTGCCCATCCATATGGCCAGGTTGTTATGCTCTCCAGTCTTGTCTGAGAGATTAGGGAATCAAGGCTCCATGTTTCCTCACTAAAAAAAAAAAAAAAAGTAATTAAGACTCTTCAAGGTGTTTTGATGATGGTGAAGGTCTCTTGATATAAGGAATTGGAGTTACCCTTCCCTTCAGATCAAACCTGATTACCACCCATTTTTCAGTCACCCATTCACTATGGAGGCACAAAATAAAAAGTCACAACTTACAACAATAAAGCTTAACAGATTTACGAGACCTTAATATTTTTCCCTACTGTACACCACACTAAATCACTTTCATTATTGGCATTAGTGTGATATTTTAGGAGGCAGTGTACATGCAACACAGACCTCCTACTTCAGCCAGGTGTGGCAGTAATTGCTATGACATTTCTCAAGCAGAGGCAGATTGTCTTAATAAGAATTAAGTTTCTCAATGTGTCAGTCGTTCTGTATTGAAATTATGTCTACAATATGGGAATGTTAGATGGGATTGTTGTGTAATTAGAGTGAAACATCAGTTTAACACACTTAGGAACTACAGGATAAAATCTGCTGGGTTGGTTGATTCAGAAACGGTGGACAAAGTCCATTAGCTACAAAATTTTTCATTATTGTTATGATCAACAAAACAATCTGATCTGTATCTACCACAGTTGCCAGTACTGACCACCCGCTCCCACTCCCAATAGTCCATTAAACTGAGAGTTTATTTTATAGTATATCAAGAATGCTGAGTATATTTCATTTTATGGAAGAATTATTATTGAAATAATTAAGGGTAAGACAGAGAGCAGGATCACAGGTGAACAAGGAGATTTTAGTAAGGGGTAGGGGATATGTATACTAAATATTTACATTGAACCAAAGAAGTGAATAGTATTTATATAAGGGTAAGGAAATTTTTGTTGCATTTATGGATTTAAAAAAGGAATGTGATAGAGTGGATAGGGAAATAATGTGGCAGATGTTGCAAGTGTATAGAA